>PVKE010003947.1:0-54070 GCA_004027555.1 Craseonycteris thonglongyai
TTTCTGCAAGTTCTTCATGTAATTTTCTTTCCAGATGATGCCATCATTGTTAATGTTCTCTTTTGGATTTCTTGTTTCTCGGTCAAGTTCATGGCATTGCCATTTGTGAAGAGACCTTCCATTTATCGTATCAATGTACGGTATATTACAGTATGTTCGAAAAATGTCATTCATTAAAAATTTAATTAAAAAAAGAACTAGTGTTGCCTCGGAAGTGTGGAGGTAGTCTTATATAGCAAATATAGGCCTAAACCTATGTTTTAACTGTAAAATTAGGGGGTCGTCTTATACGCCCGGTCGTCTTATATGCCGAAAAATATGGTAGAATAAAGCAATTAGAGCATGTAAAATCTTTTTCTCACATAGCATTTAATAAATGTTTTTTAAATAGAACATAGAGAGAAATTTTGAATAAAGTTATACTCAGTGTGTTGAAGTTTGTGTTTGAACATGCTTTATGAGTATACAGAGTATCAGGATTTGTCACACTGTAGAAGTTAACATTCAATCAAAATACCCTAATAAATAAAAAAAAAGAGTGAAGTCAAATCAGATAAACATTTACTTTATACAAAATGAACTGTACCAATCCAACATTAACTGAAAATGTTTTAAGATATAATATGAAGGTTTTATATAACCCCCCCCAAATAACTACTTCATCTGATTACCAATATAGTAAATAGCTATATTTCATGACATATGAGGAAAAATAGACAAATATATAGTGATGAAAAGGGAAGTGACTCTGGGTGTTGAGCACATAATGCAATACATGGACAATATAATGTAGAATTATACACCTGGAACCTATGTAATTTTTACCAATCATTGTCACTCCAATACATTTAACAATTAATAAAAAAATGAAGTGGTGAGTATATCGAGGACTAGACCATTTTCCCAGGTTATTATAAATGTCATTTTCTTTTTCTTTTGTCACAATGTAAATTTTAGTGGTAATATATAACTTTAATTTTGTATAAAATACTTCTTATGGATGCTTGGGTAAGAAAGAGCTTTATAGGTTTTTAAAAAATACCAGAAGCCAAGTAAATTTTTTCACAGATCATTTAATATGTAATTTTCTGTTAGGAAAAGCATCACGTTTTAAGAGATAAGAATATCCATTAATGACTACCATAAACAATGCTAGAGTAAATCCCAGAATTACAGTCAAACTAATGTTTTATTTATCAACACAACTCAATATCTTCTACACTTTTCATTTTCTATGAGGAATATAAGATTTAAAGATTGCTTTAAAGATGAGTGGCCAGTGAATACTTTTTGATCTTTTGAATCTTAGAACTTATTTAAATTTATAACACACTTCCCTTTAAATTTTTATTGTCATTCTACTCCATACACATTTTATCATTTAAACAACCTAACAGTAGAATTCAGTCTATTAAATTGTTGCAATGCTTTGAAAATAATTTTTATAACACAATTTTAACTTCCTTATCTTAAGAAGTATTCTGCATTGTGTTAATACTTAGATAATACTATAACTACTCTGGGCACAATAACAAAGCAAATGAGAAAATATAAAACTATTTGTATCTTATATAAACTAAGTCAAATAAACAGCAATGCACTTTAAGATAATTGTAATCATCATCATCCATAGAAATAAATGAATTTATAAAACCTATCTATGCATATGTACATTTTTGAATACAGAAGAAACTTTGGGTAATACATCTTCTATTATACTGGCAAACTCATTAGAATAGGGTAATATTTATTATATGCAGCACCATAACAATAAAAACTATTAAATGAGTAAATGGTTGCCAAACATATCACAGTAAAACAACTCTGCTTTGTCCTTAAGTTGAAATAAATGTGATGAAATTTGTATTTTCAATAAGTACATGTGTGTTTATATACATATAATATATCTAAGTCTTAACTCTAATTCATTATGCTATTGAAAGAGTCAGCAGAAGTATAACTTTTGTTCATCTTTTTAAGCAGTAATGCATAATAGGAGATGACTAACTTGAAGAAGAGGCATAAGAAACGTTCTTTACACAATAATATGCTTAATACGTTCTCAGTTATGCAAAACAATTTTCAAAGCAACCAAATAAAATTAAAAGAAAATGTAGCCTTGCAGTTGTACAATAATATTCAATTGTTAACTCAGCAGAAAGCTAACTTTTAAAAAGAAATATTTTACAAGTTTACCATGGTTTAAGCATCACAGATCTAATTTTTAAATGCCACAGATATTTTAATAAGTAAGTAAGTAGGTAAATTTCATATTTTCCCTCTAAAAATATTGTATGTGTACATAAATATTGTCTCTCTTTCTTTCTGGTGTGTGTGTGTGTGTGTGTGTGTGTGTGTGTGTGTGAGTATTCTCACATGTAGTGTTGGACTGCTGTTGGATTCACAGAAGTGGAATTCCAGTTCCAATTTCAGATGCAAATTTCACTAATATAATATAAACCTCAGTGTCAGAATTTTGAATTAACCATCAGATGTTTCAGGCAATAGTAATAACTAATCCTTGACACACTGATTTGCAAACATGTACTTGTCCAAAAGTATCTCAGTATGATTAAGAAATCTAATTTCCTTGTCAGACTGTCCAATAAATAGTGAAACGAGTTAGAATTCCAAACTTTTAACCTCACTTACTAAATGCTTACTATTTTAGCAGAGCTCTTCTCTGACTCTCTTGGGGCTCCTGAATCTAAAATAGTATCAAATATAAATACTTTCCATGTCTCCACTTGATATCATCCCACCCAGGCGTTAATTAATAGGTAGGGTAGAATCAGCCACTAATATACTAAATAATGCTTATAATTATTGCATATTACTGATAATTACTGATATGTTAAATATATTTTATAATATAATTATAATATATATCAATAATATATAGTGTTCTCCTATCATTCCTTTATTCATTCAATAAAATCTATTGAGGAGTTATCATATGTCCAAATACTCTACTGGCCTGCAGGGCTAGAAGGAACATGATTTGGTACCTGGATATCTTCAGTACATTTTTCAATTATTTAAGCAGTAAGTATGATACTAAACTTGTGTCACTCAAGTGTTTGACTTTTTAATTTAATTTAATTTATATTTTTATTGCATTCCAAATGCCTTTACTTCACAACCAGAATTCCTATATCACAACAGTTTTAAATAATGCTTATAATTTGTTAGGAAAAAAAGAAAAAAAAAGAAAGAAAGAAATGGAGACCAGGCTTGAAGATCCCTGGAGAAGACAGGGTTAACTAAGCCCATTAACCAAAATTTAATCTAGTTACTTCATTGAACTTAAGCAAAATTTAACTTATTTCATGTAAATGCTTCTAGTAATCACAAACAAAACTCAAATCATCTTTTTAAGATGGTATAAGATAGCCAATCACTTCTAGCTTATCCCCTGGTGCCTGAGAGTCCCTATAGTTATAATAAACATTGTAAACGTTAAACAGTTTCCTCATTTTCACATTATAAGCCATTGTGTAAAGTCATGCCTTTGAGCTTCTTACTAGTTTCAGATTTGAAGTCTCCTGTTTCACAGTTCATTTCTTGAACAATAAAATATTCATATAGAGTAGAGCTTTCTGAATTTTCTTTTGACTAGTCACATAGTCATTAATCTTACGACCGTGTAATGCATGTTAGATTACTCTTTGAAACAAGTTAGCAAACTACTTACACATCAGCTCTACCCCAGAGCAGCATATACCGGTACATATCAGCAATGCAGCCAAGATGAGGGCACCAAGCTCTTCCATCAAATCCTTTGTTAAAGAAAGGTTTGTATGTGTATACCTATAGTAGTTTTCTTGCTATCAGATTGAATGTATGACTTCATTTCTGAACATCACTTTCCTCATTTTAAAAGTAGAGCTATAATGTCTCCTCTCACAATGATCATGAACGAGAATTAATTAGAAATTATATAAAATGCTTGACATTACAGCTTATAAAGTTATACTAATTGGTATTTATACAAAAATAGTTGTTCAGTTTTGGTCTTTTAATCTGCATATCCAAAAACATTTCTTAAGCAGTAAGAAAATTTGAATTTTTTTTTTGCTAATTAACTGATTTGATGAAAATAATTCTACAAACAGAGATATTCTTTGTACTTTATTTTTCAAGCATGCTTTCTGACTATCTTTCATACTAATTGGTAAAATGTAGATAAAATCTTAAGAAAACTGATGTAATTGTAGGACACCAAATGATTAAATATTAGGTATTTCTCTTACTCTAAATTTACATTAATGCTTTTGCACATTTCTAATTTAAAAGTTACATATAGAATATAATAATTTTACAAGTGTTTTAAATTGGTTGAGTAGATTTTATTACAAAAATAAATAGTGATTCATTGTTGGTTTTAATCTTTTTCATGGTTTGTATTTTTATTGATCTATTTTAGGTTGTTAATATGTACTTTTTAAAAATACTGTGTTTTCTTGATAATTTTTAAACAGTGCTTATTTCTGGTGAAAGAATGACTATGAAAATTATAAAATAAAATATTATGTGTAATATTTAAAGGCTTTCTTCAGTTGAACAGTTTATTTCTTGCTTTGTGACAGATTTACCAAAAACTACAAATTTTTCTCTAAATCAAACTTATCCAACCTGTGGCCCATGGGCCACATGTGACCCACAATGGCTTTGGATGCTGCCCAACACAAATTCATAAATTTTCTTAAAACATTATGAGATTTTTCTTTTTTCTAGCTCATCAGCTATTGTTAGTGTAAGTGTATTTTATGTGCAGCCCAAGACAATTCTTCCAACATGGTACAAGGAAACCAAAAGGTTGGATACCTCTGCTCTACATAGTAATTCACCTGCATCTTACTAATTTTGTCATATGTTGAAAATTTCAATGCCTTTTAAATAATGTAAATTTTTATGATTTTTAATCCACCTCCCCCTTGGTTTTGAGTGGTATTTAGCAAAATTTCTGCTACTGTATTTTAAATTAATTAGGTATTTTTTAATCTATTAAAATAGACTTTTTAATTAAATTTATTTGGGGTGACATTGGTTAGTAAAATTATATATAAGTTTTAGGTGCTAATTTCTATAACATATCTTCTATATATTGCATTATGTGATAACCAACAAGTCACTTCTTCCATCACCATGTATCTGACACCACCTCTCTCCTCTATTATTCCCCTTCCCCAGTATTCTCTAGTGACCACTAAACTGTTACCTATGTCTACAAGTTTTTGTTTCTTTGTTTGCCTTGTTCTTTGATGCTTTCAGGTTTATATCCTATGAGTGAAGACCTTTGGTTCTTGATTTCTGTCTTATTTTGCTTATCATGATAATCTCAAGATCCATCCATGTTGTTGCAAATGGCAGTCTTAATTAGGCATTTTTACTGATATTTACTTGTTGAAATATACTGAGGTTTTCTGGCTTAGTAAGTAGTCAATTCTATCAATAGTCCATGTCTGCTTGAAAAGAACTTTGTTAAGAACCATAAAGTTTTTGGGGTTTTTTTGGATACATGTAATTTAGGTTTATATTCATGTAATATAAATATATAGTCCTAGATATAGTTTTCTTTAAAGTGGATCTTTAACCCAGTATTTTTTTTTTGAACTGAACCGGGGACCTCACCGCATTCGGGAAGCACACCCCAGTTCAGCATGTGGATCTGCATGGACCAGAGCCGGAATTTGATCCTTGGTCCTCGGGGCTTCAAAGCGAGCGCTTAACCATCCAAGCTTTCCCTAACCCAATTTTTTTTTTTTTAAAGAGGGTTGAATCATATAAAGCCTTGTTATTATAAACTTTTATAAATTTCTTATCTTTTTCTACATTAATATAACATAAAGATTTTATAACATATCAAATAACTATTAATATATTTACAGCTTTTTGTATTTTATTGATTAAGTGTATCTATGACATATTTTCTTGAGACATTAATCCATGTATTTATATAAACATTCTCTAGCGGTTTTTATCTTGAATTCTACTATGTCAAATGTAGTCTGCCAATTGTTTTAAAGATTTATTTTATTCTTTTGACAGAGAGAGGCAGGAAGTGAAGGAGAAGGGCCCAGAGCAGTCTCTACAGCTGAACATCATCAGTTTTTGATATGCTTCCATTCAGCAACCTGGCTGGGACCTCCTGCATGGGAGGCACAGCCCTGTGAGCCAGGGACCTTTTACATGGAAAGCATGTCCTGGGTGGGAACTGAACTGGGGGCCTACCATGTGAGGAGCACACCCCAGTTCAGCATATGGGGGTGCTAGGGTCGGGGCCAGTACATAATACCCGGACTCTGGAGCTGCAAAGTGAGTGCTGGACTTGCTAAGCCATCCTGGCATCCCCCCATTTTATTTTTTGAGGTATGAATATAATGGGGGGACCCAAAGAATTAAATATATTTATTTAAAAAGGTGTATTTATTCTTACATATTTAAACTTCTGTCGCTTTCAAAGTACTTTCTGTTTGATGCAAGAAGCCTATCAAGATGCTTTCGCACTGCTCAAAACAGTTTTGAACTCATGGATTTTGATGCCTTTTAGTGCTTCTGCTGTTTTTCTGTTTTGTTTTGTTTTGTTTCATTTTTTTACACATCATCAACTTTTCCCTTTGAGGAATGTCTTCATCCAAGAACACAGAAAACAGTCACTTGAGGCAAGATCAGGTGAATAGGGAGGAAAGGTGGTTCCTGGGGATCATGCTGTTTTTGGTCAAAAACTGCTAAACACTCTGTGTAGTGTGGGGCAGATGCATTTTCATGCAGCACATTGTGCATGTAAATCACCCATCACAAAATGGACAAACAACGTGTGTCTAGACTTCTTTATATGGCGGTTTCATTATTACTAGTCTGCCTTATCTATCCTGTTCAGAGCTTCATGAACCTTTCCAATCTGTTTTTAATAATTCTCAGAATTTAATGTTTGTTATTTGTATGAATATTAATACCTTTTATTTATATCATTTTTATCTTCTAATTTCCTTAACAGTTGTTAACTCCTAATCTGATTTTCTCTCATCTTCCTCTTTTTTTTATAAATCTTGGGTGAGCTTTTGATCCTGAGTTGCACAATACTTACAATATTTTGCTGTTGTATTAATCTTCCATTAATTTTGTAACAATTAATACTTTAACTCATCAATTAGGTTGTTATATTTTTGATATCTCCTTAGACTGAAGATACTTAAACTTTATACTCTTCTTTCTCAGTGATAGGTTTTTGCAACTGCTGATCTTTTTTTTTTTTTTTTATGTTTATTTTTCCCCCATGCATCATTATTCCTTCTAATTTCCCTCCACCCCCACCCCAGTTTTGGAGCTCTCTGTGCCAAAGCTAATTAAATTTATCTTACTTTACCTTGTGCTTTTACAGAATGATTTGAGTTAGTAAGTGCTATGGAACTCAGAGTAGGCAATTTCATTCATAAATCACTCTCCGAATTGGTCATCTCAATTCATATATTCCCCACCTTCTCTCCATGCCACTACTGGCCACCTTTGGGTCCTCCAGTCATATCAGAACCTGTTCTCCTAGCCTTCTTCATAGCTGTGGGTCTATGAGTTTTTTGTTATTATACGAGGCAAAGAAAGGAAGCTAGGAGATACCAGTCTGCTTCATTGCTTTGAAGAACAATCCTTGCTTCCATAGGAGGGATTCCTATATACAATTGCATATAGTAATTACATATAGCAATTTATGGTCAGTGTTGATTAGCATTGTGCTACAGTTTGTAAGACATTCAGTTTACTATTTTAATTATACAGGTCCAGTGACTAAGTAAAAACAAATTTGGGGCAAATTTGTTCTACAAGGAAAAGTAGAGGTGGTTTGTAGGAAAGCTTTATTTCAGACCTGTGAATGCTCCTATGGGTAGGTATGGTTTTATACTCTACATCCTTATTACCTACTCTAGAAATTGGTTTCCTCATATATAAGATCAGGAAGTGTTCTGGATTAAAAACTATCATACCCTCCTTTTGCTTTATTCTTAAACTCTATTATTTTATAACACATAGATTTAGAAATAAATTTGAAAGAAATAATATCTTTCTCAAAGCAGGAACTTGCATCTTTTGAAAACTTCAAAATTAGCTGTTACTTGAAATTTATAAATGCAGATTATCCAGTGATAGGAGCCAGATCCCCTAGAGGTCACGTTGGTCTTCAGATTTATGGAGCAAAATATGGATAAGAATTTTGGATTTGAATTAAACTAGAGATAAAAGCTGTCTAGCATATAATAGTCTGAGAAGTTATTTAAATTTTATTAAATGTAGGCATATTTTTAATACTTTTACCACATTATAAATTCTTTAAACTATTGTAGGTAGATTAAATTGAATAAATTGAATTGATACAAAAGGATAGTAGACAGACACAGTTATTTTCCCTGATGCTATTGCTGTCTCACCTCCAAATAGTTCTCAAACTATATTTGTTCTTTTTCAAAATATATATATTTTAAGCATTTCAAAGTCTAAACCTGCTTTGAAGTTAGTTATCTCTCCTACCTCAATCCCACTGCCTAAAAAACACTATCTTAAAATCTTATAAAAGTATTTAATGTTGCCAATGTATACAAGGGCTTTCCAGAAAAAAAAGCCAGCCTTTATCAATGTGAGAATGGTTACATGGCTGGATACTTTCCAGACAGCCCTCGGATGAACTCACTGAAAGTAATTTTATAAAAGTATGTTATAATGTTTTAATTAATTTAAATTAGAGAGAATGAAGTGCTCACACTAAAATTATTTCTCCTTGTATCACATAATGTAATAAATTTAATAATGCATGAGTATTTATAATCTTGAAAGGATAGATGACATATGAATGAAAGTATATTCATTTTGACCTGAGAGAACTCATAATATTGTAAATTACTCAATTATGTGTAAGATTTAGAGACTACTGACCATTCATATTGAACTTTAAATGATATTTTAGGGATAGAGTAAAATATATTATAGATATGTTAAACTCCTACTGGCATTCAGTATTTAATCATCATCTCCTAGTTATCAAGAGTGAAATATAATTGCAATTTATCCTCTATATAATTGCCTTATCAAACTTTGATATAGTGATATTTTTTCTTAGACTTTTAATAGAAACTTTGTCACGCTGTCTTGCTTAAATACTTAATTGTTAACCAAAAATATTATAGCATTTTTTAAAACACTGATGAATAAATAATTTATGCAGATAATTAAAGCATTGCTTCAATGTTCATTACATCCTTAAACATATTTTCTTGTCAATCTAGATTAAGCTTAATGGAGTCATTTGCATGCACTTTTCACTGGTTTGGAGTTTGCAAACAAATTGATATTGTAAAACTTATTGAGTAACTTTCAGTATATTTTCTTATTTTATTTATATATCAAAATACTTTCAATAACAATAGATGTTGAAAGGACTTATTTAAGAAGAGTAGGGGGGAAAGCAAGCAAAATAATATAAAATACATGAATGAAAATGGCAATAACTATATATTTATTAATACCTACTTTTAATGTAAATTAATTAAATGCTTCAATCAAAAGATAGAGTGACTAAATGTATAAGAAAACAAGACCCTTACATATGTGGTCTATAATAGACTCATGGAAGGAATGGGTTATTGCTATCTGCAGTGGCATAGCTGAACTTAGAGGGTGTTGTGATCTGTGGAGAAAGTCAGACAGTAAAACACAGATAGAATTCGATTTTGCTTATATGTAGAATCTAAAGAACAAAAACAAACACAAACAAACAAAAAAGGAATTAGAGTGGGGCCGGGATGACTCAGTGGGTTGAGTGTGTGCCTTGCAGTCCCAGGGACCGAGAATCTAGCCCCAGCCCTGGCCAGCATAGACCCATATGCTGAACAGGGGTGTGCCTCCCGTGTAGGAGGCCCCTAGCCCAGTTGCTGCCCTGTGCAGCCCCTACACCCACCTGTGTGGAATGAAACTGTTGAAAACTAATGAGCACAACTATGGATACCGCTCTGGGCCCTCCCCCTTTTTTCTGTTCCTCTCTGTTTCAATGTCCAAACAATAAAAGTAAATCTTAAATCAAACAAAAATAAACAAACATAAAAAAAACAACCAGAAACAAACTTGTATTTACAGAGGACATTTTGATGATTGCCAGATGAGAGGAGGGTTGAGGGTGTGGGTGTGGGTGAAAAAGGGAAAGGGATTAAGAATTACAAATTGGTTGTTTCAAAGTAGTTATGGGGATGTAGGGTATAGCATAAGTCAATAATACTGTAAAAACTATGTGTGGTGTTAGATGAATATTAATTTATTGGGGTGATGGATGGGAGTGAATTTAGGAGGCAGGGTAGAAAAGTGAAGGGATTAAGAAATTTAAATTGGTAGTTACAAAACAGCCATGGGGATATAAAGTAAAGCATAGGGAGCATAGTCAATAATATGATAACTAAGTATACTACCAGGTGGGTACTAGACCAATCAGGGGAATTACTTCTTAAATTATATAAATGTCTAACACTAGGTTATATATCTATAATTAATATAAAATAATATTAGTGTCAACTATAATTAAAACATTTTTAAAGAGGAAAAATTAGAAAAGAAATAAGTGGGTCAGATTTCCAGATATACAACAAATAAGCCATGGGCATGTAATATACAGCCTACGAAATGAAGTCTAGTCAATAGTATTATGATAGTGTGGTGTGGTGTCAGATGTTGCTGAATTTATCATGGTGATCAGTTCTTCAGGTATTATACATGCTGAGTCACTATGGTGTACACCTAAAACTAATATAATATTGTATAGTAGCTATAACTTTTTTAAATCATGAATTTTGAAAATTAGATAAATAAAAATTAATTCAGAAACAGATCTTGCTCTTATGAAAGTTTTGGACAATTACTAAGAATTAACACTCTTCTGTCAATCACCTGAAGTTTGCCTCTTTTAAATTACCGGTATATTTTTGAAAGTGTCCTGTCTTTTTGTTTGTTTGTTTGTTTGTTTCTTTTTTTTTTTCTTGTAAAATTTATTTGGTTGTAAAATAATACTAGTTAATAAAAATTACATAATGAAATAAGCCAGACAGAAAGAAACAAGAATCATATGAATTCACTCATATGTGGAATATAAAACTGAAAGGAACAAAGAAACAACTTATGGATATAGTCAATAGTTCAGTGCTTACCTGAGGGTAAGGAAGAGGGGTTGGGAGAGGAGGGAGGGAGAGCCAAATATGTGGTGATGGAAGGAGAATTGACTCTGGGCTGTGAACGTATAATGCAACACGTAGACAAAGTTGTATAGAATTGTACCCCTTCTATTAAAATATCATGAAATGGAATATAAGCTTACAAGTTATATTTTAATTCACTTTCAAATTCATCTTAGTAGTAAATATATGTGATATTAATTGTTCTGGATTCATATTTAGTTTTACAAATGTATAGGCACTTTAAAAAATTAAAATAAATCCAATCAATTTAATACTCTTAGGTATTCTGTAAAATTCTTAGAGATACAGTAAAAATACCCAAATATTATATAATGTAAATAAAATAGAAATATCAAGGTGAGCATGTCATTACAAAGAAATTTACTAAGCATCTGTAAGAAATTTTTACACATTATTTTTACTAGATCTTTACATATATCCTAAATATTTATGATTGTATAAATTTAAATATTAAGACAAATTATGACTAATAAAATTTATTCATTTTTTTATCCATGTTTGTAGCAAACTTTCTTAGTATTATTTAAAAAAAACACACTACTTAGAAAATATTTTATATCACATTGGTTAAAGTAAAATTAAGTTATTATGACATTTATTATATCACTTGTTATTATTAAAATATTTATTTTACCTATATAGGTACATAATATTCATTTTTGAAAAGCAGTGGTATAGAATAAGGTCATTAAAAGAAACAAAATGAAATAACCTAAAAGTTAATTTCAAATAGTTTTTGAAATTACACTTAATTGCTGTAATTCTTCTAAAAATATTTCACTGTTATTTCACACTACTATCGGATACAATGTTTGATGTATTCTAACTTTTTTAGAATTGATTCAGACACAAAGATAGGGCAATGATTGTGACCTTGAAACCGTATCCTATGCAGTGATGAGGAAAAGACCAGTGTTACAAATCTATATATGCATATTACTAAAAATTAGTTTGTATTAGTGAATTCTTCTTTGTTTAAATGTTCCAGGATAGGTCTTAAAACCCTGACCAAGATTTTAGTAATCTGGGAAGGTGGAGGTGTGGAATTATTGCTCTCTCTGAACATTGTCATATAGAGAAATGATTTAGCACCACACAAAAGATAATTGCTTTTTTTGATCAGGGTAGGCTTTTTTTTTTTTTTTCTCCAAATATCAAAAATATGTTCTGGACTTTGATTTATACTAATCTCTTTGTCCATAAACATATGTTGATCAAGGTCCCTAAATTTGTTAGCAACAGGGACCATCTTATGATTCATTACTGCTGAATTCCAGTCAGGAAAATCATTTTACTGTTTCACTTTTTCTTATTTTTTAAGGTACAAGTCAGCTAATGAGCACCCTTTTTAAAGTAAAAAAAAAAATAAAGGTTTGAAGAATCCCTGTATCTTTTGTTTTTAAAATATTTCCTTTTTAACAACACAGCTGATTTACATCTCAGGATTTTAGAGGTTCAATTTCTAACCACGGCCCAATATGTTTTCATATTGCCCCTTACTGAAGAACTCATAAGCAAATACGTACTAGACAAAAAATTGCATTTATTTTGTTCCTCCACCCAAACATTTTTTTTTCTTTAGATTTTGAGATTTTACTAAAATTCCAGTTGCTACACTATCTTCTTGCTTTTTTACTCAGCTGTTACAAATGTTGTGAATGGGAATTGTGGGAAGAGTAACAGCAGCTCACTTAAGTGAGGTATTATATTGTACTTCATCTGAAACTATCACTTGTTGTTCCTTGAAGATTGAGCATTAGTCTTTACAAGACTGAGAGAAGAACATTCATGAGCATGTAGGAATACATACCTATATCCTGCTTGCTTTATTTTCCCACTTTCTGGTCAGTGAAGAACCACGCTAAACCCCTATAAATTAAAAAATAAAGAGGAGTGCTTACAACATTTTATAGATAAAGCCATTCTTTAGTCTTCTCTGTATAGCACTAAGTAACAGCTTGACATAAGAACAAAGAAGTGGGAAAGTTGCTGTTAAAAGCACACAGTATTTGATCTTTGTCATAGAAAAAGAAAATATATTTAATGGTATTTTAAGTATAAAACACACTTGTGGAAAAAATAGAAGTGATTGTTATTAGGGCTTGACAACTATTTTTTATAGTACTGTTTGTTCCGAGTCTTAAGAATAGATATAAAATTCTGTTTTATTTATTTGTTTTATGTATTGCTATTTATTATTTTTCATTTCAGTAAGATCACTTAATAGGAGTTCTACCTTATAATAATTTTTAAGTGTACATTACATTATTATTGGCTCTAAGTACAAAAGAAAGTAACATAAATATTAAATAATATTATATTATACTAAGACAATAAAATAAAATAATAATGTGAATCATGTGTCTGTTGGAAAGCATGAAAGAGAAATGGGAAGGAAACGTAAAAATAAATAAATTCCTAAAAGTAGTTTTATGTTGATGTATTTCAGGCAATTATTGCTTATATTCTTGTGTTTGTGATCTTTTAAAAATTAAAACAATATTCAATGTATGAGAAATAACATGATATATTGCTGTCATAAAAAGTAGTTCTTTGGAAATTAAGGGGAAGTATCATTATATGAAATTTTAATTATAAGTCTTACCTTATAAAATGAGTTTGTTTTAATCTGTGATTCGGAGGATATGTCATATTTTATCTTTTTAGTTTTATTTATTTTAATTATTCAATTTATTGGGGTGACACTGGTTGGTAAAAATTACATGGGTTCCATATGTACAATTTTATGTTGCATTGTTTATGTGTTTCATTGTGTGCTCACCACCCAGAGTCAGTTTCTCTCTCCATCACCATGTATTTGATGCACTCTCCCTAATCTCTCATCCCCTCCCGCTTTTTCCTCAGGTAACCACCATGCTATTGACTATGTACATGAGTTTTTGTTTCTGTGTTACTTTCAGTTTTATGTTCAACCTGTAATTGAAGTCAGGTGTTTCTTGATTTTTTCAGTCTGACTTACTTAGCTTTATATTATGGTTTCAAGGTCCATCCATGTAATATTTTAAACATTACAATCTTTGACCATCTTTAAACTAACACATAATCAAATCCTCAGAATTTGATATAAAATAACTATTATTTAAATAAAATTAAGTGAAGTTTTAATAAATATAACAAACATGCATCATAGTGTTTGAACATCAACAAAATATGATGATTTCTGCAGAGCTTTCCACATAGTGTTAATTGGATTGATTAGTGGATGAGTATTAAAATCATTTATTTAGACTGAGACTATCCAAAAATATTCTGTTCTGATACTTTAAATCTCAATCCATACCCAACTATTTTTATTTGAGCCATATATTTGTTCTTACATTATACTTCTTGAGTTTTTAAAAATTGACCCAAAACAATAAAATGAAATGTTTGAGTTGTCACTCATTCATTCTGCAATTTGAAACCAAATAATTTATAACAAAGTAAACGTAAGAGTATTATTTCCCTTATTACCCACCTCCTAGGTAGATAGATGATACGCAAGTAGGTTAATTTTTATCTACTAAGATCTTGTGATCTAGCAAGTAAAAACGTTATTTTAATTAGGTGGTTAGACTCTGGTAGAGCATTTGACACATTGATTTTCCTGTAGTTAATCTTGCAAAATCTAAGAGGTTTATGGGTTTGCTGCGCCTAGTAGGCTGGAGAAAAAAAATTCTTTAGTGCTCCTGGTGTGCCAATTTTGGATGAAGGTAAGAGAAATAAAATCTTATTTAAATATATGAGGGCTTTCCAGAAAAAATTCAGCCATTGTTAATATAACAAGAAAGACTACATGGCTGGATACTTTCTGAACAGCATTTATAAGTGCAAGGCAGATCATTAATGTTCATGTTCAATTAGCTTTGTTTATTTTTAGAAGCAGAAAGTAACTTAATGCAAAGGGTTTGATAAAAACATATTTCAAAAAAAGCATAGCGTATTATTTGAACTACAAGTTCTGAAAGTAAAGTTTGCAAACTCATTGTAGAAAGAGTGCTATATACCTCATTACTAAATTTCACTTCAGTCACCTTCAAATTACTTCCCTGGGGAAGCTATGCACCAACGCCAGTACCTAGTCCATCTTTCAAAGCAATTTTGGAATTCTTTTTCTGAAATGGCCATCAGAGCCATTGTCCTATTAGCCTTGATGTCCTGGATATCATCAAAATGTCTTTCTTTCCATATTTTCTTGATCTTCAGGCAAAGAAAAAAAGTCACTGGGGGCCAGATCGGGTGAGTAAGAAGGCTGTTCCTGTACATTTATATGTTTACCAGCTAAAAACTCCCTCACAGTCAGTGCCATGTGAGGTGGGGGTGAATTGTTGTGATGCAAGAGCCATGATCTGTTGGTGATAAGTTCAGGTTGTTTTTGTCCAACTTTTTTATGCAGCCTTTTCAGCACTTCCAAATAGTCAACTTGGTTGATTGACTATTTTTCCAGTTGATACAAATTCATAATGAACAATTTATCTGATATCAAAAAAGTTTAGCAACAACATTTTAATTCTTGGTTTAGACTAAAGGAACTTTTTTGGTCATGTAGAATTGTCTGACTTCCATTGTGCACTTGGACTGGTTGTTTTATGGTCATATTGGTACACCCATGTTTCAGCACCAGTGATAACATGGTCCAAAACCTCATCTTGCCTCTCCAAAATGTCTTGGCAAACCTCCATTCTCCTTGGCTTTTGTTCATTGGGGAACTTTTTTTGAACCATTTTTGCACACACCTTTCTCATGCCAAGGTATTCAGTTCAGATATTCCTGTTTCTCTGTCTATGTTTACTTCTTCTGCTATTCTTCTCAGTCAGCTGATAATTTTGACACACAATTTGATGAACTTTTGTAATGTTTTCACCAGTTCTGCTCCTTACGGACCACCCTGACCTCCCTTTATCAATAATATTTTCTCTCTCTTCAAAAGAATGTGTAATCCATTTGTACACTGCCATTTTCTTCATGGCATTATTTCCATAAAATTGGACTACATGTCCCTGATTTCACTTCCACTCTTGCCAAGTTTAACAAGAAATATAATGTCTGTTCCTTGCTCCAATTCAAACTCCAAGATTTTCATGGCGGCACATTAAAAAGGGAAGCAATAATGAATGCCACTCAGCAAGACACCATTATACATTGAAAACAAACACAGCTGTGAGACACTGATATACCGAGGTTATGAAACCTTACTGAGTGGTGTGCACCATGCTGCCAACATAAATGTGTGGTGGCAAGGTCCTGAACTTCATTGTCAGACTCTGTATGAAGAAATTAATCAATTGCAGAATTATCTTGTGACATGGCTTACTGCCTATTCATATGTCCCTTTCAGAAACATTACAATAGAGAAGGCAGAAAAATGTCTGGAAATATTCATGTTTTCAATCAGAAATTTGCAACAACTCTTTCATCTCTTTGTCTATAAGATATATTTAAAATTTTTATATGCATTTGGAAAAGATAGTTGATAATGAGACATTGTTGTCCTTGTCTCCTTGCCTTTTAATAACAAGAGGTACGTGACCAATTATTATTCAATGTGCTGACATTAACTCAGCAAACACATGCTTCTTGAAATGTGAGCCACCTTCAGTAATACTATATATATTTCTTGATGAATTGAAAGAAACTGTTTTCTCAAATTGTATTTCACCATACTTTCAAGGATGTGATGTGATAGTCTAGTAAGTCTATCCTTAAGCCTCTGGAAATTAATATTAAACAGCAAGTACTTAAATGATAGTTAATCATATGGATCAAAAATATTTAGCATATGAAAAATTTTAAACTACAAATTCCCACTTTGTAGTAGATTAGACAACCCATTAGTATAGCAGTAGTAAACTTGTAGGTCTATGATTTGATCAGAGCTTATTCTAACCCAGTGACAGACTAGTCAAAATGTACCCTAAGAAATCACAAAGGTGAGGGAGGCTAGACTATTTTTCACTCAGATGTCATTTTTACATAAAACTTATTTATATTTTATTTTAAGTTAAAATGCAGCTGATTTTAAAAAGGTTGCATTCTGTTTATAAATAGAGTTAATGTGTGAAAATAGCTTACTACAAAATTATGTTTGCATCTTTTCCAATTTCTATATTTATATTTTATTTCACATGTAAAATGTTACTAAAATTATTAGTGTAATATATAAATAATATAATATATTATTATCTATATGTTTGTGTCCCACCCAAAATTCATGTGTTGAAACCTAATTCCCAAAGTGGTAGTTATTTGGAAGTAGGACTTTGGGAAACCATTACGGTAAGTCATGAATATGGAGCTCTTAAGAATGGGATGATGTAGAGACCAAATATCTCTCTCTTTTCACCTCTCATTTGTGAGGATAGAATGAGAAATGGGGTGTCCGCAACATGGAAGAGGATCCTCACAAGAACTCAATTATGTTGTCCCCTGATCTCAGGCTTCCAGCCTCCAGAATTATGAGGAATAAATATTTGTTTTTTAAGCCAGTTTATGATATTTTGCTATTGCAGCCTGAGATGACTGAAGCAGTAATAAAATATTTATCAAATAGCTTATAATGTAAATGAGATTTAGTCGTATATCCTAAATAACAAATATAGATAGATGTTATCTATACGTGCGTTTGTAATTTAATTCTCTAAAGTATAATTTTTCCCAAAAATTCTCATATATTAACTTTCTATATAAATTCTTCTATAACTACTGGTGGGCTTAAATTTAAGTAGGGTATTTTTGCTCACCACGTGCTCAGAATTGTCTGTTACTTGGCTTGAACAAATTTTCATCAGGCTTCTGTCTTCCCCAAAGATTTTTGAAATTTATCACTAAGCTTAATTAAGAAAGTGAATTTTTTATTTGTGCATTCTGACTTTAGAAATAAATATATCCTGTTAAACCATCCTTATCACGTCTGTTCAACTCCACTACTCACCTCCCACACATAAAAGTATATACTAGCTATTCTTATCCTTCTCTATTTAAAAAAAAGTTTTTTTTCTGTTTGATTTGCCTTTATTTGGTGTTTCCATTTAGCCTTCACCTCGTATCTTAACATACTAGGCAGAAAGAGTTTTCCATATCCAGTTTTGAAGTAAAGAACAAAGTTTTAAAATATGTAATGAGCTGAGCATGTAGTATTTTGATAGAAATAAGTATATTGAAATAACAGCATTATTGGCTTATACTTATCAAAGAATATACCCTGGCTATGGCAGTCTAAGGCATTATATATACCGGTAATGCCATAGTCTGATATTGAAGGGAAATTGACCTCAGATGATAGACACAGCTGCAATGAAAAAACTGGGAAGTCAAACAAAATAAGTAAGGTTAGAGGAATTGAATTAACACCCTTTGGAGTCAGAAAGTGCATTAAAAAAAATTATATCAAGATAGTGAACAAGTGTTCTGCCTTTACTCTAAGGAAAGATAAGAGGAAATAGTAGTGATCTGTGGTCATACAAACTGAGGTTAGAAAGATATAAATGCTGTTTACATATCTAAGTATAATGTAGTGAAAGCAAAATAAATATCTTGGTTAAAAGTACTATAAGACAATGTTTTTTTGATATCTCAATGTTGATATAACTTTTAGGTTACGAATAATACAACTCAATAGCTTTTTCAAAGCAACGATTTTAAAACTTTTGAAGTGTGATACTGCTTTTTGAGTGGAATTCTTTCACACTTGCTTGACTCTTTAAGGTAGTAATGGAAAAGTTCTTATTAATATGAGAACACGTAGCATTGTTAGTAAGAAAGTCATTAAGTTTCATTCTAGTTCTAAGAGAGTAGTTATTCTGAATAAAATACACTACCACTATTTTCATTCTTCAGACAGAACCTAGTATTCATTTATGTTGATTTATTTCACTTCTATTGCTTATTCACCTTAAATTACATTTTAGTGTTTCATTCTTGAACAGTAATAGTGTCATCATCATGAATGAGTTTCTTGCATCAAGAAGTGTTTACCTGCTGTTTTCCATCTGCTTTTCTTGGTCTTTCTCCTTGCTGAGACACCTAAGATACATAATAAATCAGGTAAAAACTCCTAGTATAGGGTATATATCATTGTTATACACAGAACTTTCAATGAAATTAAGTTCTTTTGCAAAATGTAAAAAAAAGGCTTATGTTTTTCATATTCATAGAGAATCTACCACCAACATTTTCTTTTATTTACATGAAAGCATCATATAAAACATTTTTAAAAATCAAATGTTTAGCATGATGAATTTTTACAGCATTTTGATCTATTCAAGTAAAAAACTATATATTTAACATAGGGTTGCAAGCCTAAAAGAAATAGTTAAATCTGTCTTCTAAAATTTTAGAACTGATTTACTTACACTTTTCTATTGAAAATTCTATGAAATATATTGTACTTCATTTCAAATTTCCCTAAAGCTTAATCAAAAGTATGTCTGTCTTTACAAGTGCTTCGTTATTTAAGATATAATGCAAAAAGAAATTTGTAAATGATACTTCATTTGATTTGGATGGACCATTTATCTTTGTGGATTTTATTGCTCTAGGAATGAAAGTGAAGAATTACACAGAATATGTGCATACTTTCAAAGTATTTTATTAATGCAAGCATAAAATACTTTATCATTTTTTGCTTTTAAAGATAGAAAGAAATGAGTAGTGATAATGTAACATAATTTGCATAGGCAGCTCAATCAAGTCATTTCTCCCCTCTTGATTATTCAGTCAGGTACTTTCAATCTTATGAAAATATATTGTATATGTAAAAATAAATATATGTTTACATGTATATATGTATATGATTTATATGGGTACACAATATATTCTAAATTACTTCATCTGAATAGCATTCATCTTCTAATATATATGCAATGTTTGATCAGGTAAAAGTTTCACCTATTGAAAGAAAGTTTATTCTCTCAATTCACTCATGCTTTGTCCACATTTATCCAAGCATCCTTCTAATACCAGAGTCCTAACTGGTCTCCTTGCTGTTATTTTTTATTTTTTTCCAACAAAGCATCAAAATGTCAAATGCTGGCTCCCTCAAACAATCTATTGAAAAGTAGAGTGGAGTTTGTTTCCCACAATAGAGGAAATCAATTCTTGACAGAATTTTAGTAGCATCTCGAAAGGGAATGGGCATAAGTGGAATATGTTAGAGGTTGGTTGAAGAGTCTGAGTGAAGACAAGTCTTTCAGGTCTTATTTAGGGTTGGGTAATATTCATAATATAATAATTTAAGTTTGAACACGGAGGGTCAAATATCAGGGCCATGGCTTAGAGGCAGGTCTTGTAGAATCACTAAGCCTAACTGAGCTATTGATTTTTAGGAGTTGAATACTTTCTGAAAGTTTTGAAACAAATAATACGAGTTATGTACAATTTTATCTTCCTGAACAAATGGTTTTAGAATTGTATGGCCATATTAATGTGAAGAATAAATTGTGTTTGTTAAGGAATTAAGTTTTGTAGCTATAAATGGATTTAATTCTCAACTTTCATTGTCATTCTTCACCTTAAGCTAAAAGTAAGAACAATATCTGGAGAAGTGGTCATTCCATTTCTTCATTTATTATGAAGTGTGTGATCACATATTAAGTATTTGAGGGCATTTATTTTTTTAAGTTTTTTTTCAATTTGACATACAATATTTAATAGTTTTAGATGTACAATATAGTGATTAAACACATATAACTTATGACATGATTACCCCGATGTTTACTACCCATCTAACATCATATATAGTTATTACAATATTATGCTATAGCTTATATATATTTTTATAACTGTTAATTTATAATCCCTTCCCCTTTGTTAAACATTCCTCCAATCCTCCTCCTATCTGACAACCATCAGAAATATTCTTTTTATCTGAACATTTGTTTCTTTTTTATGTGTATTTCCCTTTTTTCTTTTAATTGTTAAATTTAAGCAAGATAAGTCAAATTGAAAAAAGCAAACAAACATATGACTTCACTTATAGGTGAAATATAAAACTAAAATTAACAAAGATACAAAGACTCATGGACACAGTCAATAGTTTATTGGTTTCTTAAAAGTAAGGTGGGATGTGGGGTGGGCATGTAGGAAGTGAGTTTCAAATATATGGTGATGGAAAGAGAACTGACTCTGGGGGGTGAACATTTAATGCAACACATGGGTGATATATTGTAGAATTGATCACCTGGAACCTAAACAGTTTTTACCAACCAGAGTAAATTTGTTTCTGATTTTTTAATTTGATTTTGTTGTTTTAAATTTCACAGAAAAGTAAAATTATATGGTATTTGCTTTTCTTTGTCTGACTTATTTCACTTAGAGTAATACCCTCTAGGTTCATTCATGTTGTCGCAAAAAGGGCATGATTTCATTATTTTTCTATGCAGAGTAATATTCTATTGTATGTATATACCACATCTTCTTTATTCATTTGTTTATCAATGGATACTTAAGTTTCTTCAATATCTTGGCTATTGTAAATTATGTGGCAATGAACATAGGGATGCATATATGATTTTGCATAAGTATTTTGGATTTTTTTAAAAGAATACCCATAAAGTAGTAGGTCATAGGGTGGTTCTATTTTTAACTCTTTGAATAACTTCCAAACTGTTTTCCATAGTGGCTCCACCAATAGTGCATGAGGGTTCCTTTTTCTCTGCATTCTCTCCAACATAAATTATTTGTTGATATATTGGTGATGGCCATTCTGACAGGTATGAGCTGGTATCTTATTGTGGTTTTAATTTTCATTTCCATGGTGATTAGTGATGTTAAGCATCTTTTCATATGTTTATTGGTCATTGGTGTGTCCTCTTTGGAGAATGTCTTTTAGGGAGGATGCTTATTTCAGCCTCAAGGGAAGGCATATATTTCTGTTCATTTACTTGGAGGGAAACTTGTTGGGTCATTTGAGAGGACAGCAGCTGAATGGAAGCATTTCAGATATTGGAGGTTATACATGCAAAGACTGCAACATGGAAATTACTAGGATGAGGATTGTGTTAAGAAACTGAAACAGTTTTTAAGCCGAGGTTCAAGAATGCCTAAATTAAGCCAAAGAGCAGACATTAACTCCAACCTGAAGAACTCACAGAAACATATGGCATCATTATTTAAATGATGTTATTTATTTTATTTGTGTGTTCCCTAGATATTTTTACAATGCTGTGCTTACATTCATACAGACAAAAGACCTTCCTGAGAAGCCAATATTATATCTATGGAGGCCAATTCCAAACTAATTATCAATTTACTGAACCCCCTGGTCAAAGAGTTCTGCAGTCCTGGCAACTTTATTCTTGCTATTATCTGAACTGTGGCTTATAACATCCTACCTACTGTGTAACCTTCTTATTATGCATAATTTGAAGAGTCTTTAGAAAAAAAATCTTGAATTTATTTTGAATTACAATATTAGCATTTTATATTCTTGGATATCTGGCTTATTATGGTATTTGACATGTAAAAAAAAATAATATGGTGGTTGAGCCAAATTACATAGGCAGCCATCTGATTGTCATACTGGTATCAAGGAAACCTTAGGTAGATCCAAAAGGATGCAAAAAAGAAGTTTCGTCATTCACTTGGGCCACATCATGAATAACTTGCAACTAGTTATTGACTCATGCCAGCAAGTGAGTAAGAGGCAGAAAGCAATTCGAAGAATGTGGAATTTATAAGTTCAAAGATCTATTAATTATTCAAATCCTTAAACTGGCAACAAAAAAATAAAGTAGCTAGGAAAGAAATATACACATACATGCATATGACAATATGTGGCTCTAGTTGGCTGGATCTCACTCTCTGTGTTTTGATCAGAACCTATCTACCTACTAAAGACTATGCACTTTTGGAAGGTTTCTAAAAATCTTCAGCTTAAGGTTTATAATCTCCTCAATCTTCAAAAAGAATTATTTGTCTCACATTGTAAACATTGGCATAAGGAGTAAATCCTTTGAGTTCACTGATGTGATAGTTGTTAACAATATCTGGTAAGATACTCTCCAGTCAGGTTCAAATAAAGTTTTTCTCCACTACCTCTTCAGAGACCAGTTTTCCAGATTTTGTTCATGTGTGGTTGTTTAGAAAGATGTTGAAAAATGACTGTCCACACCTAGTGACACTACTAGATGTATTGTACAACTCTCATTCAATATTCATTCATATCTGCTAGCCAGAATGTGAAAATTATAATTGGCAGTGTTATTCTCAGAAACATAGGGTAGCCCCTTAGTAATTTCTAAAGGGAGTGATAAACCTCAAAGGCATTCATATCACTGTCCTTAAAAACAGTATTGGGGAAGCCAGGATGGCTCAGGGGTTAAGCGCTCGCTTTGCAGCCCTGGGGACTGAAAATTGAATCCTGGCCACAGCTCCTGCGGACCCATTTGCTGAACTGAGCTGTGCTTCCCATATGGGAGGCCCCCAGTTTGGTTCTTGCCCCCAAGTTGTGTCCCTGGCTTGAGGGGGTGTGCGTCCCATGCAGGAGGCCCCCAGCCTAGTTTCTGTCCTGCCCGGCCCTCGCCCACCTGTGTGTGAACAAAACCATGTTAAAAAACTGATGACATACAACTATAGAGACTTCTCAGGGCCCTCCCTCTTCTCTCTGTCTCTCTCTGCCTCTGTCTTTCTCTGTCTCTGTCAGAAACAATAAAATAAATCCTAAACACACACACACACACACACACACACACAAAACAGTATCAATACTTCAGTCCAAGAAAGTCCAGCAGAATCTGCAAACTTTGTCAATTTTAGTTTCAGAATTCATTGCACTTACTACCTTTCCAAAGATTAGAGGTTATAAGGACAGTTCAATTTCTTATTAATTACAAAGGCTATATGAAGATGTTTCCAATAGTACCACTAAAATGAGTGCTTCTGTCTATAGTGCTATTTTAGAATTTGTCAAGTTGTAAGTACCAAATCAAGTAATTCTTTGTTATTGTTAAGAACCATAGGGAATCTCAAGAAAAACCACACAATGAGGGGAAAATATTTAAAATGTTTTGCAGGTTAGCTGCATAAAACCCATAGGAATACAGTAAAAGGGACCCTGATGTTTGGGTTCTTGTCAATGTTTTGCCTCTACAGTTTTTCAGAATCTTACAGGATTAGTCTTTTTTGTAACTGCCTTATTAGAATAATATCCTGGAGGTTTATATATGTTGTAGCATATGGCAGGATTTTTCACCTTTTTACTGTTGAATGATACTTCTTAAACTCCACAGTAGTAAATAAATAAATAAATGAATAAATGCATTAATAATAAATTATAAATAAGGTAAACAACCCAATTCAAAAATGAGCAAACTTTTCTTCAAAGATTTACAAATAGCTATCATAATACTAAGGTTTTGCAAATTAAATTTACCCTTTTGCAAATTGAATTCACCCTTTTGCAAATCAAGTATTTTATATATATATTATATTAAAAAAATAGAACAAAACTAACTACACAGTTAGAAATCAAAAATTTTATTATAATTCATACAATTTCATAATTACATATGGAGATGAAGATAGGTATGAATGCTGTGTGCAGATACGTATGTAATTCGCTTCTACATTATTGAAGCACATTTTAATGTAATCCTCAACTGTTTCAATGCATTCCTAATGGAACTAATGTTTAATTGTGTATGTTCTGATTCTAAAATTTTTTGACTAATCTTTTTTAAAGCTATGGAAGAATTTTCTTCAATTATTTGCTCAATTTTGCTTAATATCGCCGGAGTTAATTTAAGTGGCCGATAACCACCACACTTTTTTTCTAGCAACCCACAGTTTTTGTTGGATTGCTTGATAATGGACTTTGCCGTATTTTTATTCATGCCAGCAATTTCTGCAGATTCATTGATGGTTTTACCATCATTGTAGCAGTTTATAAGGATTTTTTTTTTATCAAAACTTATACGGTTGTATGTATGCAGACGATTTCGTGGAACAACAGGATGGCTTGAACTTGTACTTGATGATTCTGGTGAGTTGATTTACATTTGTCTGCCCGAATGCGTTTTAACTGGGCTTTCAGAACTTGATTCAGAAGATGGATTCATTGTAGCCCTTTAAAATTAAAAAGTTTTAAAAATGAAATTATTAGCATTTTGAATCGTTAATATGCATATTTACCACAGAATAACACTATTTATAATACCCATGCCTAAGGATTACACAGTCAGACAGTCAAATGTATTCTATTCAAGCACAAGTTATGTATTGATTCTAAATATTTAAAACTATATATATACAGAGATGACCAACTGAAATCCTAGGAGCGTACTTCAGATATAATACTTTTGTTGGATAATATTATATGATTATTTATAATGATTGAACAACATTCCCATATTAACAGAAAAAGGCAATCTTAATATGTTTGGTTTTTAGGTAATGTTTCCATGTCAACTCTGCGCACAGTTGACTGATGAAAACAAAAACAAGGTACTACAGGAGAACCGACATACATTAAGTTATGTATGTATGAGTTTTTTATTTTTTACTGTGTATTTAACATTATTTAATGTTTTTTAAATATAATATATATGTAAAAGTACTTGATTTGCAAAAGGGTGAATTTTATTCACAAAAGGGTGAATTCAATTTGCAAAAGGGTGAATTTAATTTGCAACACCTGTAGGTGTGTGAAATGATATTCAATATCATTATTCATTAGGGAAATGTAAAGGGAGATCACCTCACTCCCTTTATGATAGCTGCTATCAAAATCCCAGAAAATAACATTTGGTGAGGATGTGTGGAAAAGTATTATTTTCAAGTCCTCCAACTCCTGGTAAGCACCCTCCTGCCTTCTGTCACTATGGAGTATTTTTTAATGGACATAAAGTTTCAGTTCCCAAGATAAAAAGAGTTATAGAGTTGTATGATTATGGTTGCACAGCATTACAAATATATTTAATAACACTAATACTTCTTTTTCTTTTCTACTGCATGAAATGTGTAAGTGATAACAATCAGAAGCAGTCATATTATCATAAAAATAGTGTTACTCTAAGTATTTCAATATATGGTTAAAACCTATGTGGTCTCATTAATGTTATGTCTACACGTATCATTAAAATATAAACCCATACAAAAGCTACTAAGACCATTGAACTACTACTGTAGACACATGCAAAATGCCCAAAAGAATTATTACTTACCTAGAAAGATGATTTGATATTAATCACTATTGAAACTTGACAGCATTTATAAGACTTTGATAATATTTTAACTGAATATATGATTTTGCTTCTCATAATGGAAAGAGAGAAAGAAAAAGTTCTTACCCAATTCTGCAGATGCTGAAAAAAGATGATGGTGATATTATAAGACAAGATAAAAATCAGAAGAAAAAAGAGAGATTGAAAAAGAAAAGATGGAAAGAGAGAGGAGAGAGGAAAGAGAGAGAATGAAAAATATCACCTAAAATATATATAGAATTTATTCTTACTAAGAAAATTTTTATCTCAGGCAAATTTTGTCCCCATCTACATCCTCAGTAAATATTAAGGCTGTAGGGAGAATTCTAGCTCACTAATTATCATTCTATTCTCCCAACATTATCCCTGACATAACAATACCAATTTTTATGGAAATATTTTATAAATGGTAGACAAGATCCCTGTCTTCTCTGCTTCTGTGACTAAATTCCTTGAATTATTAATTTTTAGAGCATTTTGGTGAAACAGGTAAATTACTACCAGGTAAGCATGACCTCAGAATTCTGACAACTCTAATCATTTAAACAATCCTTGTTGATTGATTTGAAGTTTAAAAACATACTAAGAATTTCAATTTTATCTAATTCTCTTTTCTCATGACTATAATGTAAGTACTCATGACACAATCCTCAGAACATTGCAAAATTGGTTATTAAAAATAAAAAAAATCTTGGGAAAGCTGGGATGGCTCAGAGGGTAAAGCTCTTGCTTTGAAGCCCCGAGGACGGAGGATCGAATCCCGGCCCTGGCCCATGTGGACCCACATGCTGAACTGGGGTGTGCCCCCAGTTCAGTTCTTGCCGGGGCCTATGTGGGAGGTTCCCGGCCCAGTTCCTGCCCTGCACAGCCCCGTGCCCGCCTGTGGAGTGAAACTATATGGAAAACTAATGTCAACGATGGAGACCGCTCTGGGCCCTCCTCCTTCTCTCTATCTCTGTTTATCTCTGTTAAAAATCAATAAAATAACTCTTTAAAAAAGTAAAATAAAGTAATCTGTGTTTTATACAAAAGTTACTCTGAAAATAATCATACAAGACTGTGAATTTCAAAGTATATTAATACTAAATCCTCAATTAATATATCTTTTCTTATAATATATGCTATTCCAAACTATAAACTCTAAATGCTAGCAGAACATTTGCAGAGAAGAAATTAAGTGGTTTTTTTTTCAAGAGATTTCTAATAAGAACTGATGACCAGACAGCATCTGTACATACAATTTTCAAGCAGTCTGTATGTGTGTGTGCTTGTGTGTATGTGTGCTGTGAGTAGTGTGAGAACTTAGCATATGTAGTGTTTGATATTTTAATCATAAGTCTGAGGTATTAATTAAAGGAAACTTTTTACTTTTGGCAAGTAAAAGACATATTGCTATGATATATTTATTGTAACATTTGATATCTTATAACATTTCTTCTGTAGATAAATAAAACTTTTACCAAAGGATGTGGCCTCAATCTATCTGGTATTAAAATATAATATTCCAGTTTTCCATATGCACAACTGTAGCCCCAAATGTGCTGCAAATTTTAATATTCCAGCACTTTTTTTGTGCACACAAGTAACTGACTACACACCAGATAAGAATAATTGTTTTCAACCTGACCTAAAATTTTATGTGCTCATTAAATTTACGATCTTGCCTTGATGTGAATTTGAAGTATTGTTAGGAGGAAGTATTTGGAGTTATGTTAATGTAGATGGAGTCAGTGACATGCTCTGCCAACCACTTTTCAAGGATAGGTAACTTTAGCATTTGTTTTCAGTCACCCTATATTAATATGATAGTACATCTTCAGTATGCCCATTTTGACATCTGCTACATTTCTCATTCATTGAAGAATTGTTCAATACTTTATTCATGTAAGAAAATGAATGAATCAGGTGATGTCAAGTTAGTTTACTTCTTTCTTTGACGTACATGTAAGATGAGAGAATCAGTAAGTTATATAGTTTTTACTGAATTGAAATGTGAAGAACTATAAGTAAGCATTTATTTCAATTTGCATAACAATTTCATGTGTTAAAACAATTGATATTATTTTAAAGAAAAAATGCACATATGATTTATTTGAAAATCTTAATCAAAGTACTTTTATATGCCATATATAAAAATGAAAGTTTTCTTAAAAGTCCGCTAAGCTTTTTTTTCTTCTCATAGCTTTTTTAATTTTTTGATACTTGATATGAAATATAATCTGAAATTAATTTTGAGTGCCTAGGTTATAATATCATATAATGATTTCTTAGTCAAATTGGTAGTTATTTAAATGTGACACAAATAGTTATGCCATTTTCCTGCCCTGACTTATTACAATTGATTGTACTGTGACACATAGAGTTGAGTTTAAGAGATTATGGTATCTATTTTAAATGGTTATTAATTACTAAGTTCATAGATATTATACAAGGTTCAAGAATATTGTCTAAATAAATTTTATAGGGCATACAATGATTTTTTTTATATTCCTTTCTTCATATTTAAAGTTCCATAGTACTTAAGTTTATATTCAGAATGAGATAGTCATTTGTTTTCAACTACAGCTTTGTATCATATGAGAAAATGTAATAACAGAGAAATTTTTTGAATAAATAACTTCAAACTTTCCAAACTATATGGTTAAACATCTGGCAAATTTACAAGAGAAAAACATTAGAATTTTGATGACAAATGGACTCTACCCATCCACAGTAACTAATGTTTATAAGTTACAATATTGAAGTATGATCTGGTTTCTCTATTCCTGAACATAGATAACTTTCTGAAACAGAAAGTTTTGTGTATCATTTAGTGAGTAAATAGATGTAGATATATGTACAACATAACACTATTTTAATAGTGTATACAGCTACTAAAAGGTTTGTCAACATATTGTTAAGCCACCAGTGTTGACATTGACTGAAAAAATAAATAATAAGCTTAAAATAAATTTTTGGATATTAAAACCTGGACAGAAATGTAGTGAATGTATAGTGCTCAAAAAGGGGAGGGTTGTTCAACTTGCATTTTCATTATTAAAATTAAAATACTCATTATATGTTTAAATATTACATATTACACAAAACAAAAGAAGCACCTCAAAGAGTTATTTTTGATAAATTTACTTCCACAATTTTGTATATGAACACACATATGAAAGATTCTCAATATAAGAACATTTTAAAAATAATCAGACTTACTAAGTAAGTCATCATTTGTATTAAAAGTGATATAATTCATTCCTGGAAACCACTAGAAAACAGAATATAGGACATTATTTTACTCTGGATTAATATAACTAATTCATGAAGGCTATCCAGAAAAAAATCCAGCCATTGTCTAATGAGAATAGTTACATGGCTAGATGCTTTTTGAACAGCCCTCATCTAGTTGCCTTCATTTTTTTTTTTTTAACCTGTAGATGAATTACCTTAACTGATGCTGGGGAAATGTACTTTTAGAAATATGTGTCTGTAACTGAACAGTAAACTGATAAAACTAATGGAAAACCAGACCATCTCATTGGAAAATGAGCTTTTCTCTCTTCTTCCTCTGTCTCAAATAAATGTAGATGAATAATGGCGCTTCTCTGATCATCAGTTTGTCATGCAACACTGAGAACTGAAGGGATCAGTACAGTTAAACAGTTATGTTTGCTACTAAAAATAAACTAGACAAAAATACTGAAAATTATATTTTATGATTAATCTTAATTTTTAGCACTTACCGCTGTCAAAGGATTTTCTTCTTTTTCCTTAGTTGTTTTTACGTCTCTTAACAACATTTAAAACAAATATCATGACATCTGGTGATTTCTGTCACCTGTCAAATGTTTTAACAATATTTTAAGTTGAATTTCCCCATTGAAAATCTGTTTCTGGAGACACTTCTCAATAAATTCATAAATATTCAATCAAGGAAGTGGAGGAAATACATGCAGTACCAAATTCTTTTCTTGCATTCATTTTCGGTGTGAATTTATACAATTATGTATTGTGGAAAATGAATGCACTACAAAATTATTGTTTTTGGAGTTTATTGTTTTGTTTTTAATAATGAGATTCATACTATGTCAAAATAATAAATGATATTTTGTTAAATCTAATTTTTAAATGTTTAATAAAGTACTTATGAACATGGTTGGCTTAGATTGATTTAAAATATTTCATTATAATGTACATTTATAGTATCTGTAGTTTGATTTGGCATTTTCTCTATGAAAACATAACTTTATCAGATGTCATGGATCATGTGATTCAATGGTTAGAGATATATGTTGCTTGAAGGAATAGCTAAATATAGTACCAATAGTTATTTATACATAAGTAGAAAGTTACATAAATAGATAAGGAAAGACATGCACTTTGAAACTGTATTTACTTATATTTTAAGCTAAGATATAATTTACTAGTATTTATATCATAAAATCATGAACTTTAATTTCCTTAGGAAAACACACTATAGTGGTCATGATTAACTCACGTCTTCTTTTAAAGAACCATACAATTGTTATATAAGAGAATCAGATTCAAAATCAACACACATAAGGTTGAATAAAAATAATTTCCGTAGATAAACATTGAACTATTCAAAACACATTTCTTTTATTTACTTCTTTTTTTAGTTTTTAATTTTTTTATAAGCTAGCCTCGCTTTTTTTAAAAGATTAATTTTATTGTTTTTTACAGAGAAAGAGAGAGAGAGATGGGAAAGCTGGGATGGCTCAGCGAGTAAAGTGCTCGCTTTGAAGCCCCGAGGACCGAGGATCGAATCCCGGCCCCGGCCCATGCGGACCCACATGCTGAACTGGGGTGTGCCCCAGTTCAGTTATTGCCGGGACCTATGTGGGAGGCTCCCGGCCCAGTTCCTGCCCTGTGCAGCCCTGTGCCCGCCTGTGGAGTGAAACTATATGGAAAACTAATGTCAACTATGGAGACTGCTCTGGGCCCTCCCCCTTCTCTCTGTCTCTGTCTGTATCTGTTTCTCTCTGTCAAAAATCAATAAAATAAATCTTAAAAAAAAAAAAAGGAAGAGAGAGAGAGAGCTATAGAGAGAGACAGAGAGAAGGGGGAGGACCCAGAGCAGTCTCCATAGTTGAACTTCAGTTTTCGACACGGTTTTGTTCCACACAGGTGAGCAGGGGACACACAGGACCACAACGGGGCTGGGGGCCTCCAGCATGGGAAGCAAGCCTCCTCAAACATGGAGCCAAAGCAGGGGGCAAGAACCAAACTGGGGGCCTCCTACATGGGAAGCACACTACAGTTCAACATATGGGTCTGCATGGGCTGAGGCTGGGATTCAATCCTCAGTCCCCAGGGCTGCAAATAGAGTGCTTAACCTGCTGAGCCATCCTGGCTTCCCCCACATTTATTTTATATGTATAAAGTTGAAACTATATTTTTATATTGAACAAAGAGAACTCAGAAGTAGGTCAGCACCAGTTTTACTATTTTAAAGGAATTATGAAAGAGTTGCTTTCTCATGCTGTATCATTACTGCATTTAAAAACAAGTAAGACACTTCTTACTATCCAAAATTGTTAATGCAATAGTAATAGTCAAGTATATGTATGATCAGTTATAAAACCTATACTAATGAGCAAAGTAAAATTTCTGTGTCAGCTTAAATTTAAAATGTGTATAAACACATACAAAATATTTTAATTGCAGTGTTAATTTTAAATATCTCAAAATACTTAATATTGTATCTGTTTGCAGATGTAGTTTTTTGTTTCTCTTTTAAAAATTATATATGTTGAAAAAACCATGTCCACTTTTTGAAAAAGCGTATCTATATAATGCAAAAAACCACATCCTGCTTTTCTTCTGTAATTCTTTGTGCTTCTTTTAACTAGTCTTTTTAAACCCAGTGGACTCTCATTTTAATATTAATTTTAACATTTTGCACTTAGGTAGTGAGTGCATTTCCTCTAAAGAAAGCCAAAGCACTTAGCAATGAAAAATCTCAGCCATCAGCCGGGACGAATCTGAGAGGAATGACTCCATAAATGAAAAGCCAATTTAAAGTAGGAAGTGATTTGAATTCATAGCCCTTTCAATCAGGAAAATGGAAAGGAGCCAATTTTTCACCAACCCTAGGTCTTTGCAAAAGAAGGAAAAGGTAAATTCTACTACTGGGGACCCTGTGGTTCAAATGACATATGGGAAAAAGGGTAGAACAAGAATTACACACTAAACCTGTCTACACGAAGCTGATAAAATGGATTACAGCATGTTAAGCATGGTTTGATTCATTCCAGGGTGCAAAACTGTGCACGTGATACATTTCTGGGCAATGCATACTGATCAAGGGCAGAGTACAAAACACACACACACACACACACACACACTCTACATTTTCTATTCTATGTATGAATAGGAGTTAAATACTAATTCCTTGGTGTTAGAAAGAAGCCAGACAGAAAAAACTAAGAGCCATATGAGTTCATTCATCTGTGAAATATAAAACTGACAGGTGAAAAAACAAAAACTCATGGACACAGTCAATAATTTAGCCATTACCTGAGGGTAAGGGCAGTGCTGGGAGAGAAGGCAGGGGGAGCCAAATATACAATGTTGGAGGAAAAAAAAAATGACTCTGGGTAGTGAACATGTAATGCAACACATAGACAATGTACTATAGAATTGTACACCTGGAACCTATGTAATTTTTACTAACCAATGTCAGCCCAATAAATTCAACAACTAAAAAATGATATCCTTACTTAGTACATTATCAGAGCTTAAAGGTTCAAAGCCTTTATGCCTTCATCTGAGAAGTTGAGACAGTGGCACGTATCTTGACAGATTATGAAATTCTGATGAAGTAGAGAGAGTAGACATAGTTTCTAACAGAAATGTACTATTAATATTTAAATCATTTTAAGTCATTAGAAGTATTCAGTAAGTGATAAATACCGTAGTAAACCAATGCAGATATAATCTGTCAAATGCCCAAAACAATACAATTTAGTAAGAAATCTGATGTTCTTTTATTCAAGAGAAAACAATCCATGGGTGGGGATAGGGCACAAAGTGCCTTCCAAATATTAGAGGAGAGCATATTTCCCAAGGAATTTCAGGCTAGTGGGGGTTTTATAGAGCTAGAAAAAGTAAAACAGAAACTGGGCTTAATTAGCTAGGACAGAAGGGGGTTACTTATCAAGTTAACTCTTAGTTTCTAGAATGAGATTAGCCAGAGGACTGTGATTAGTGTTAGATTTTCTTGACAGTGAGATGTTTCCAGTAAGTGCAGGTTGACTTAGGTTTAGATTTGTGCTGGACTACTGGGGAGGGAGGCCTTCATTTTGTGGGTCCTTATACCCTAATTATGTTTACCAAGCTAAACTACAAAAAATTAACATATTTCATATTTACCTCAGTTAACTATTCTTGCTTCTTTACTATTCTTTTAAAGAAATATGTATCTCTATTTTTGTTACAAGGTAGAAATTATTTGAAATAATGTTATGAGCTTCACCCTGTTATCAATTTGCTTTTTGCAGGTTTATTACTTAGAATTTTGAATTACCCTTCTTAAAAATCAAAATTCAGGTTCAACTTACTCCATAAAGTTCTTCTTCACTGATAAAAATTGTATTTTATATTAAACATAAAAATTTCAATATGCTGTCACTTTTTAAATGGTAGTTAAAATTGAATATCCGTCTATAATATCTTCAATAAAATAACTACTCTCAACTTTTTCAAGAAAAATTCATGGGGAAGTCAGGGTGCCTCAGTGGGTTAAGCGCTCACTTTGCAGCGCCGGGGACCAGGGATCGAATCCCCGCCCTGGCCCGTGCGGAACCATGTGCTGAACTGGGAGCTCACCCAGTTCAGTTCTCTCTCTGTCTCTGTATCTCTCTCTCTCTGTCAAAAATAAATAAATAAAATACCAAAAAAAAAAAAAAGAAAGAAAAATTCAATAACAAAATATGCATATCAATCATAAGAAAACATGTTCATACATAGTTATCTCTGTAAATTAAGAAGGGTTTTTGTTAAGAGAAGTAATATTAAGAGAAGTAAAGTAAATTGGTACTTTAGTAAAAAACTATCCCCAATAAATATCCTCCAAAATCTTCCACATACATTCTTAAGAAAAAACAGAAACAAAAACAAAGGAACATGATGTTCCTTTCTGTCTGAAACAGAGCCTGAGAATAATTTTACCCTTCCAATCTTTAAGTTCTGATTATTCTCACTAAAATCATTGATCAGATTGCTTGACTAACCTGACAATTTCTTGCAGCAATTGCATTAACTCCCTGATCCCGCGCTTGAATGTCACTTGTGTTATCCAGTATTTGCCTGTCTTTCCAATTAGTCTGTTCACTCTGGTAGAAATATCTATTATCTATTTCATTATCCCATTATATCTTTATCTTATTCCCATCCTATCTTACTTTTCCACCTGCCCCTGTGTGTACAAGCCATCTAGCCACTCTTCAATAGCTAAACATCACCTGTATTCAATACAGAACTCACGATATTTGTGGACATTGCTATTTCAGATCACAAAGTATGAATCGTTTTTATAACAGTTCAATGACAACTCTAACTCTACTGGGAAACAGCACTACAGCAAAACCTTTCAGTAACTACAGCAACTATGCTGACTTTGATCCAAGCACAAACTTCAATTTATGCAATTACGTTTGACATATTCAATCACACTTCAAAGTGGATCAACTAACTCTCTCCTCTGTAACTCACATCTTCTGAGTTTTTCATGGTAAGCGTATAGTCACAGACTAAAGTGATGGAAGAAAAGGAATATTCAGAGACCTGCCCTGACCCCCATATTCCTTCTAAATGGTAGTGTGTGAACTGAAAAACCTACAGATGAAAATGTATAAACAGGCTCTAGATTGAAGCCCTGAATCTTTGATGTTAGTGCAGCTTACTCATGGAAACATATCCAAAAAAGTGACTGTTGTCTTAAGACCAGTGTGTATTAAAAGTTCACCATTTAATGTATTCCTTCAGGCTTTATCTGGACATCCATTACTGTTAAGTTCTTCATCTTCCACTTAAAGGGAAGTACACTTTAGCAATGAGTTTCTAATGATTCATCAGCCTTTATTACTTAACATTAGATAAAATATTATTCAAATTTAGGTGATAATTTTAGAGATATTAATGGTTATATATATGTATATGTATATATATAAATATTATATATATATATATATATATATATAATATAGTATATAAAACAAATCTGTTGAGCATGGAAAATTCTGATTCAGCTTAAAAATTAAGACTCCTGTTTTCTGGAATACTTTGTAATAAGTGCAATTTTAATTATAAGGGACCGTCTATAGTATATTTAATAGTGCAAATTAGAAAATGGCTGAAATAACCACAACTATCTTAAATTTCAAATATTTAAGAGTAAACATTATTTCATCAATTATTACTTAGCACCAGTTATTTACTAGACTTTACTCAGTGAATAAGTGTCACAAGATCACTGCTTTTCTGAGGGTGGGGCGCATTTTAATTAAAGAATGAAATAATAACAATATTTATTTTTCTTTTAAAGATTTATTTTATTGTTTTTGACAGAGATGGAGAGAGGGGCGAAGGCCCAGAGCAGTCTCCATAGTTGTACATCATCAGTTTTTTACATGGTTTCCTTACACACCGGTGGACTGGAGCTACACAGGGTGGGAACTGAACTGGGGGGGGGTCTTTCTCATGGAAAGCACACCCCAGTTCAGCATATGGGTTCCCACAGGCCAAGGCCAGGATTAGATCCTTGGTCCCCAGGGCTTCTAAGTAAGCACTTGACCACTGAGCCATCCTGGCTTCCTCAGTATTTAAACCTTATTGTGTACCTGCATTTCTACTTTAGCAGCCATATAAGGTCTATTTAAACTAAAACTTTCAAGAGACTTCTAATTGTTACTATCTAGAAAGGTTAGCAAAGATGATAAGATCCACTATCTTTTTTTCTTTTCCTGTTTGAGAATATTTGAGGTTGTAATAATATACCTATCTATACAACATCATAGTGAAGGTGTTCCCAATATTAATGTTTGTGATTAAGCTTTTCAGCTGTCTACTAACTCGAGTGGTCTGTAGTTGAATACACTCTACTGCCAGATGGAATATCAGAAACTGTGTATGAGGCTTTAATTATCTAAAAACCCAAAATGAACTGTTACTCATGATACCTGGGGATTTTAATGAAGAGCATACATATGTTCTTCTTGTTAATTGAAAATGAACTTCGTTTTAACGGATTTAATCTTCTGAGAATTTAAAACACAAAAAAGAGAAGGATTGAAAAGAATTTTAAAAACTCAAAGTTAACTTTACTGAAACTCTGCATATTGAGTAGAAAACGATTGGAGGTTTTTTTGTTTTTTTCCCTAAGTTTGATTTTATTTATTTATTTATGTACTTATTTACTTATTTATTTATTTTTGAGAGAAGGTGAGAAAGAGAGCAAAGAAGAGAAGGGAGAGAGAAAGGTTTATATTTTTATATGACAAATTATGGTGTTGAATATGTAAAATATCTATGATAACTGAAGTTCAGGTAAGTGTAGGTATTCATTTTGTTTGCAGTTAATCAAACAAGTAATATTCAACCAACGTATTAGTGATCTACCTGAATAAAGCATTAGGTCTATAGATTTAAAGCAGAGTAATATATATATATATATATATATATATATATATATATATATATATATATATATATATATATATATATATATATATAAAGATCTATTTTTATTGGTTTTTGATAGAGAGATAGAGACAGACAGAGAGAGATAGAAAGAAGGGGGAGGGCCCAGAGCAATCTGCATAGTTGACAGCATTAGTTTTTCATATAGTTTCACTCCACAGGTGGGCACGGGGCTGTACAGGGCAGAAACTGGGCCGGGAGTCTCCTGCATAGTCCCCGGCAAGAACTGAACTGGGGGCACACCCAGTTTAGCATGTGGGTCCGCATAGGCCAGAGCCAGGATTCAATCCCTGGTCTCTGGGGCTACAAAGCGAGCGCTTAACCCACTGAGCCATCCCAACTTCCCCTTAAATATATTTTTAAGTTAAAATTGTATATTCAAATACATATAAAATTGTGGTTTGTGTTAGAAAATACTCAGACATAGAGTTTAGAGTAATTGAAGTCTTATTTTGTAAGGAGCCCACAGATAAATTATACTAACTTTAGCAAAAAGAAAAAATAAAATATTGCTATGTGAAAGTAAAAACAATTTCTCCAAGTTGTGTAGGCAAAAACAAATTAAATGTACTTTAAGGTCAATAAAATATATACATTATTGCTAAAAGTTTCTACTTTTACTGAGAGATGCTAAAAGTTAGCTGGAAGCCATATTATTCATTCAATGATGGGCCTAAGTAGGAGTTATCACAGGTGCATTATCAGTGGCTAATCCAATCATTGCTTTGCTGATACAAAAAGAATTACTCAGACATAACCAGGAAATGTAAATATAAATAATCCTGGAGAAGAAGATGAGGCAGGGTAAAAGAGCTTTTGTCAGATTTTTTAAAAACTTAATGTCACTAGAAAGGAGTTTAAGGTTCAAACACAGGGAATGGTGGTGAATAGACAGAGAGGCTCAAATGCTTATAGAAAATGAGGGGGTTGGGTGTGTGTGGAGCAAGATCTAATTTAGCACCACTCAAAACAGATAGAACAGTCTGGCCCAGCTGACATAGTTACTGCTTAAAGTAACTCAATATTGTGAATTATTCACCCACTGCTGTCCATGACAGTCACCAATTTGCTGATTGTTCTGAACACTTAATTTTATAGCAAAATGAATTTGTTTATTTGCAGTTTCATAAATTGCTCTCTCTGAGTAATTTAAGTACACACCTTGAATCCGCTCCAATCTGGGCCCTGATTAGATCGATTATCTTTGCTGAAGCCTTGAACTGAGGAAACAGCTTGAGTCAAAGGTGATTTTCCCAAGATACTCCACTTTGTGAATATTTACATGAGTGCCCACATGGCCTTGACCAGGTGAGAGGCTGACTAGCTCTCCAGTCAATATCTTTGTTTAAAAAGAATATCGTCGTCATCAAGACATTTGTTTTGAACTTACTTTATCCAAAGTTTATTTCGTCTTTTAATACATCAAGCACATCATTTATTCAAATTTTGGTTTTGCTGATGAAACTATGAAGAGGAGCCTCTGGTAGTTTGGAATGATATGTATATTAGGACTAAATTAATGATTTTTTAGAAAGAAGAAAAATGATTCACTCATTTCACTATAAGTCCAGAATGCTGCGGCGATTGTTAAAGGCTGGCACAGTTGTCTTGGGCAGTAGTACAGAGGACCTCTCTGTTGAGTTATTGAATTCTGAAGTTATATCACTGAAGTTTGTCATCTATTTATCATCACCTACAATCACTGGAGGGAACGGCTGAGGACCTGGCATGAGCCACTCACCAAGGAACAAAAGATAGTTTCACTTGGCAAGCGATATATAGTATTTAAATTTATATGGCATAATAAGTGAGAGTAGTGGGACCCCAAAATGGGAGAGGAGTATCTCAGCAGATATCTAATTAAATATTGTCATGTTTGAGGGTTAAGTGCAAAGGCAATTTAGATGACTTCCTAAAGGTCTGTTTGTCTCCAAACTCCAAATGAAAATTGAAAGGAACTGTCTCATTCTTTGGATTAGGGTGCCAGGCACAAAGGACATAAACCAACAAATTATTCAGTTATTGCATTAAGGAGGGATAAAATCAAGGGTTAGTTACCAAGACTGTTTATGCACATTTAAAATAAAAAATAGAATGACACAAACCTGACAGAGTATTCATCTGAACCTGCTAAATACTGCTTGCATTTGGATTAGCTTGTAAAGTAGAGTATTTCATAGGTTCCTGGAGTACCAGGTAAAAGAAATTGAGAAATCTGATGACAAGATAATGAATTCAAGTTGATAAAATTCTAAAATGCATTTTAGATATTTGCAATTTTTTAGAGTGCTTATTTCAACTTTGTGTCTAACCATCGGAGGAAACAAATCACTTTATCATTCTAATAATATTATATGGCTGGAGCAAATAAAGAAAATAAAAAATTATGACTTTTTTTTAAAGCTAAGGCTAAGAATTTCAAATATTTTTTTAAATTTTATTTTATTGTTTTTGATAGAGACAAAGAAAGATAGAGACAGAAGGAAGGGGAAGGACCCAGAGCAGTCTCCATAGTTGTACATCATCAGTTTTTGATATGGTTTCATTCCACACAAGTGGGTGGGGGGCCACGCAGGGAAGGAATTGGGCCAGGCTCCTGCATGGGAGGAATGTCCCCTCAAGCCAGGGACCAAGCTGGAGGGGTGGGTGGGAAGGGTGTAAGAACTGAACTGGGGGGCTCCCACATGGGAAGCACACCCCTGTTTAGCATATTGGTCTGTGACAGGCCATGGCTGAGATTCAAGCCTCAGTCCCCAGGACTATAAAGCATGCACTTAACCTGCTGAGCCATCCCGGCTTCCCCTAAAAGTTCTGATTTTTTTAACCTCTCCTCCCATTTAGATATTAAATTCACGTCCCATCTTTTTATCATTTTGTTAATGTATATTTGTGAATCCATGCTCCATTTTTAAATCATTTTTGTTCATGCTTATTTGTTTCCTGACAGTTGCTTATTTTCCCATCTTATTTGAAAAATATTTGTTTTGTTTTGTGTTGTGTCTACATAACCAGAATGTCATAATCTACCATATCAACATGCTTTTTTTAAGCCAAATATATGTTCATGTATTTAATAATATGTCATTTAAATTTTCAATAAAAGATATATTACAAATCTCCCAAACTCTACATAATTTTCTTAAGCATATGTATGGGGTAATTTACTCATACAAAATTTTCTCTTAGTTTTATTGGGGTCTTTCTACAACCTTGTGTTTTTTATTAAATCATAATTGGTCCTGAATAAATATAAGAACTTTTCAAGAACAGGCAAAAAGATGATGAAAGATAGAGTGTGAAAATTGTTAGTGGGATAAATATGCTTTGCTATGGTGACAACAATATCTATATTGACTTAAGTTGTATTACTATCACCCCTGAATCAACACAATTGTGTGTTTGCCATCCTAATCTCTGCTATGAACATTCATTCTTCTGAAGAATTTATGTGAAGATGAAAGAGACCCTGAAATGGGTGCTCAACTTCCTCATAGGAAGCCAAGAATTATACTTGGTATTATGCTTTTTACTTTTTCCCTTGTTTTAGAAGAAGAAATTAAGCTCATGCTGTGAAAGATTTTAACATGTGGGCATTGTTATACTGAGGACTTACATCCTGTTTAAACACAAGAGAAATACAGAAAGTGTCCGTTAAGAACTTTGCTTTTTTTTTTTTTGCTATGCCATTGGACCCGCAAGTTAGCCAAATTCATTTCCCGAATATCCTTGCTAACTTCCAGACAGTTAGATTCTACTAATCCATAGTACTGGTGAGAGATTAGAAAGCACAAGATGGGGAGAAGGAAGCCACTTCCAGTTTCCCCGACTGAATCTGAGCTTCAGGCAGGCTCCACAATGGTACCCACATTGGTCTGTGTCCTAGTGGCCACACTCACTGCTCTTTGCACAAGTCTCGCTCAAAACCCTCCTGAGCAGTCAGTTCTGAAAACGTCACTCATCTTTTGTTTCCTACCAGCCTATTATTACACTCTGGATCACCATATAATTTTTGTTTGTTTATCGTTCAGCCTTCTAACAGCAGTGTAATTTCTATTTTGTTAAAGTTCCCTCTTTTTATAAAATACTGAACTTCTTTGCATCTCTCTCTTCCCTTATTCTACTTTTAGGAAAAACTTAGAGCTTCCTTAGACTTACAGATAGGTAGCCACCTATGTCAAGTGCCTGAATCTTACTGGCAAAGCATACAGCAGTGCAAGCTAGGTTAACAGTAAATTCATGTTGAAAAATCTCAAAGACATACAACTATCCTAAAAATGCTTTCTCATTCTTCTGGTATCCATCATCCAGGTGCTTTTGTAAACTTAAATATACCCTAGTGTATGCTCTCACCGTCTCTTTTCTTGTGGGTCTGAACAATTAAAACAATAATAACAGCAAATTGAAGCACTCCCACCAGTTATTTCCAAAAACCAATATATCTTTTGACATATATATCAACCATATGACTTCTCTGCTGAAAGTATCTCTTCTTATTGGATCAGAAATACCTATGTTGCTTATCAATAACTCTGTTAGTATAAATGAGGTATTTCTTATTAGAAGACAGTTTCACTTACTCCACATTTCTTCACAGTCAATGCCCATTTCTTTGTCCCTTTCATCATATAATTTCTTGACATTTTATTTAATATTGGCTTTCACTTATTTACATTTCTAATTCTGGTCTTGCAACATTCAGATTTTGACACCACTTCTCTGCTCAAACTGCCATTTACAAAATCTCCGAAATATTTATACCCTCATTAGTCTTTCTTCACTTCTTAGACCACTTCTAGAGATTTCACTGTTTGTTTGTTTTTTTTTTCCTTCCTCATAGGCTATGCTGCCTCCTCAAGGCTCCTTTTCTGGTCTTTTCTCTTCAACATTCACAAAGTTGGTATGATTGATTCTCTGCTCCATGATCTTCTCTAGTCCAGTGTGTTGTTGTTGTTGTTGTTGTTTATGTATGTGTTAATGATACTGCTGTTGCTACCTTGTAGCCAGATAGTTCTCCTGCCCTCCAAACTTATGTATGCAACTGTTTGTCCTACACATCAAGCCATTTTCTCACATCTGTCCTTTTTTCTCCTCTGGTTAGTCTCTTCTTCCTCTTTTTATGGTGGTCATAATACATACAACTTCGTGAAAAATTTAAATAGTGTTAAGAGGGTAGAGCTCTTGGTAAGCATATTAAGAAGTGTTAGGTAGGTCTGTTATCTTGATTGTGGTGATGGTATTGCAGATGTATACAGATGTCCAAACTCATCAAATTGACTATGTTAAATACGTACATATCTTAGGTATACAGTTACATCTTAATAAATCTGTTTAAAAAGTGGGAAGCGTTCTTTTCAGGATTATTTATTTTGGTTGGCTTGTTTCTCTATGCTTGGGTACATATTACAAAATATTAGAGAATATCAAGCATTATAATTGCTAGGTATGTTTATAACTTTTATTCAAAGTATATATTCCTATATAGGGAATTTTTCTTCCCTGGAAAGTACGTGCCCACAAAATTTATATTAATTACTAATATTTATCAAAAATTTATCATTGATACTCTAATATTAACTACACTTTATGATTTCTTTCCTTGAATACACATGGAACCATTTTGAGAATTAACAAATATAGTATGTGGAAACTAAGTCTTAAAGAGATAAAATACTCAGGCTAAGTTACCCAGCAAGTAAGAGCTGGCAATTATACCTTAAGGAAAATATGCAGCACTTTCCTGAAGAATAGGAATTATAGAAGAATTTCTTCATTCTATTGGATTATTTATATAATCCACTATGGGAACCTCTCTATACAAATTTTCCAATAACACTTGGATCTATTTTACTGTTCTTTAAATTCATATTGTTTTGTTTTCTTTATATTAAATGTGAAATGAAATTTTCAAAAGTCCTAAACATTTTCATTTATTTTCTTAGAGAAATAGTGTCCTTAAGCATAAGTAATTCTATTTCTAATGTGGCTATTTAAATACTTCATACATTTAGATTCCCTTTCAGAATCTTTAACACATATTTCAGGTAAGTTATAACTCAGCTACACACTATGTTTTATTTCCAGATATAGATGGGGTTTGGATTAAAATTTGGAGTTTGTGTTGACTTATTTTATTATAGCAATAGAATTTCATTAGCTTAGATCAAAAGACCACACAAATGACTTATTTGAAACTCAAAGTATGCAAGAAAAATAAGCTTATAAAACCAAGATAACAAAACATTTTCAAACAGAAAGAAATTCAAGGTTGGTAGAAAGGAAAGTCATTTGTGAAACAATTTACCGGTAAATAATACCAATATTTTATTTTTTTGTTAAGACATCACAGAGTTTATAAATTAAGACAAAAACAAGCAAACAAAAAGCTTAATATGTAAATATATGTTGGGCCAGAAAAAGATCACAGCAGCCTGTGATATGAACTTCTTACTTAGTAGATTTAGGGCTGCTCATTTAGAGAAGTAGGATGGAGTCTTCAGGGCCTTACAGACAGACTCCTGGCTTCCATTCTTGTGGCCTTTTCCTAACTCAAAAGTGCCTTATTTTCAAAACAGAAGATGTACATTTCTTTGACAACAACACTAGAAAAAGAAAATTAGTGTAGACAAATAGTTTCACTGGTTGGTTTCTGCACGTTTATGAAATTTACAGATAATATGAATTTTATGCTCATGGACCACGTAGTCTTTGTTTAATATATTTGCTCAGAAAATATCTTACTAATAACTAAAATTGGACAAATTTTTATGCAAAATATAAAGTCTTTATGGCTGCACTTAAAATATCTTTTGAATAAATATAAAATATATCTTTTGCTATTGCATTCATTACATATTTAACCATAACTTGAGTATTTTACCACTCAATATGACACATTTACACAGACACAGAGGAAATAATGGATTTTTCTATGGAATTCTTTAATGTCTTTTGCAATTTCCCTTAATTAAACCCTTTATCTTCTCTGAGTACTGAGGCCCCAATATCTCTGCAGAACTTCCCACATCTATGAATATTCTAAAAGTTATTTACAGAAGACTGTAAAATAAAAATATTATATGCTAGGTAATATGCATTAAGTTCATCTAGTGAAAATATGAGGATAATAGGTAGATGATTAAAGAATTTGGTTTGTGCATAAGCCAGTCAATGTGTCTGTGGTATTCCAGGTGAAAGATGATGCCTGTAACCTCACATGTGTACTGAGCTCAGGGATTATAATAGAGGGTGCTAAAAGGTAGCAACAAATGCATTTTCCTTAGATCAGTATTATTTTTCCCAGAAATATTCCTGTTTCTTAAGGCACATGTATGTTATATTTTTTATTAACTTTATTGGAGGTGACATTAGTTAGTAAAATCAGATAGGTTCCAGGTGTACAATTCTATAGTACCATCATCTATGTTTTACAATATGTGTTCATCACCCAGAGTCAGCTTTCTTTCCATTGCCATATATTTAGCTCCCCCTCCTTCCTTTTCCATCCCCCTCCCCACTTACCATTTGGTAACCACTAAACTATTGACTGCATCCATTACTTTTTCTTAAGAGAAGGGGGAAGGCACAATGCAGTTTCCATAGTTGTACATCATCAGTTTTTGACATGGTTTTGATCCACATACATAAGCAGGGGCTATGCAGGGCAGGAACCCAGCTGGGGCCCTCCCACATTGCAGGCATGCCCCCTCAAACCAGGGACTGAACAGGGTGGGGATGGGGGTGAGAATCAAACTGGGATACCTCAGTTCAAAACATATGGGTCCGCCTGGGCCGGGACCAGGATAAGATCCTCCACCCCCAGGGCTGCAAAGCAAGCACTTAACCCACTGAGCCATCCTGGTTTCCCCTTGCTTTCAGTTTTATATTTCACATATAAGTGAAGTCATATGGTTCTTGATATTTTCTGTCTGGCTTATTTTACTTAGCAAGGTCCATCCATGTTGTCACAAATGGTAGAATTTCATCTTCTCTTATGGCTTAGTAATATTCCATTGTGTATATGAACCACAACTTCTTTATTCATTCATCAAAGCTAAGATGCTAGTTTCATAAAAACAAACATTTGGGAACAATAACAACAAAAAAACAATATTGTATAGCTAAAATAAAATTTTTTTCCTCTATGTTTTATTTGTTCATATAACCAATGAATTCTATTTTAGTATGTACTATATGTTAGTGATTTTCTAGGTGTTGGAGCTGTATCACTGAAGAAAAAATGGAGCTTATAGTTTATTGCCTAAACTTAGCTAGTATCTACCATATATCAGTCTCTGTTCCTTACAACCTCTCTTCTGCAGCATACATTTATAATTTCCAATAAATAGGACAGAGATTACACTAACTGTGTAATCTTGTAACCCAAGATTACATAGTTAATCATCAGGAGAGCAAGGTCTTAAACTCCTACAGTCAAGAATAAATTATCATTGGTAAATTATTGGAGTATTATCTTTAGAAGATACAAACTAAGAGAGAAAGATGAATAATGAGACTAAATAGCCATGAATAACAATTGATAAACTTGACATAATGTAGTCTAGAAAACAATTACCTATAGATTTTAATATTTTAGTATTTATAAATTCTTTTCTTGAGGTAAATAGTACTCATAACAACAAAAACATCAGTAAAGAACCTTCAATGTCAGGGATTCAAATGTTTGGGAATAGTTTAATATGCATATTTTATTATACTTCATATTAGTTATATATTACATAATCACTAACACTTAGGACCAATTGTGTCAAATATTTTAATATAATTTACATGAATGATTATACACAGGTCTTGCTTACAGAAGGCAAATTCTTTCCGATGCAATTTTAATCAGCAAAAATAGCATTCTGATTATATACATTTACTCATTTTAGGCATAAATTATTTTGCAAAAAAATTTTATACTTAAAAGTATTCTCTATTTCCTATATTAAAAAATTCTTTATTCAGAATATTACAAATGTAATTTGAAGATCAGCCTAATAAGTGGCACCTTAGTAGGCAATTTTCCTCTCACAATAGTTTTCTGGTTTATGAAGGGTTTAACTTCTTTTATATATATTTATTTGCCAATCATCACTTTTAAAATTCTAAAATTCTTTTGTTTTTATATTTTCTAGAATTGCCTCCAAGTTCTAGCTTCATAGGCATATACCTGTAGAGTTAGCTACTTTTGTACAGTGTCATGAGCTCTTTAGGCAAAATGGTGGATAGGCTAAACTTCAGAAGACTGGCCATTCTCAACCCCCTTCCAATTCACTTTTCCCAAGTAAAAAGTAGTCAAAGCCCACTAGCTCAGGGGAGAAAATCTGACCCTAAGACAGCTCACCTATAGGGGATAGCGATCATCTGAACCAGTCACATTTTGAGAACCATGAGTTAATGATACAAGTAAACCCACAGAGAAAAATGCGCATAGATGGAGTCACACAAGCAGGTACATACAAAAGTAAAAGATACAGAAACCCATTTTAGGAGCCTCTTTGAAAACAAAATGAATTTCAGAGCCCCAACTCACAAGTATCCATGTCCATGTCACAATGAGGTTTGGCTGTGTGGTTTTGCCTGAGTGAGGCTAGCAACAGGGTAAAGATTCTTGTTTTGTTAATTTCCTCAGGTATTTTCACAGTGAACTCACCTTGAGCAATAATGAGAACCCAGCACACACAGGTGGAAAACACAGCAAAAAGGTAAAAATAAAAAAATTGCATATCTTCCCTTCTTTCTGACTCTTGTTTTGATTTAAAACAAAAACAAAAACAAAACTTGTCCCGATTACCCAGGAAGGAAAGAGGATGCCCCTGATTTTTGTGTCTCATCAGCTAGTAGATCTTGGACATTATGCTAGAGCTTCATTCATGTCTTTAGTCTAAGGGTTGCAATAGATGGATGGGCTCCAATATATCTGAATCTTCTGATAGTGTATGTAAGATTTTTTGCCTGGGGGGTACACTTTTTTCTGGGGTAAGGTACCATTCATACATTTCTTTAGGACTTCAAAGGTGTCTATAACTCAAAAGTGGTTGTAAATAGAAAGGAAAATATAGTCCCATTTGTTTTGAATTCTTGAGCTTTTTCTTTAGGTCAAATATCTTCATTCTCTATATTAAAATTTTAGAATTTTCCTTTTCTTTTTTTTTTTTATAACTTTTTATGTTTATAGAGAGTAATTATTTTATCTTCAGTACATATTTATTTTTATTTTACTTTTGACAGATAGAGAGAGAGACAGAGACAGAGACAGCTAGAGAACCGAACTGTGGGAACTCCCCAGTTCAGCATGTGGGTCCTGCCTGGGCCGGAGCCGGGATTCGATCCTCGGTCCTCGGGGCCTCAAAGCGAGCGCTCAACCCGCTGAGCCGTCCCGGCTTTCCCCTTTTCTTTTTTTTTTTAAGATGTATTTTATTTTTCACAGAGATTGATGGAGAAAGAGACAGACAGACAGAGAAGGAGGAGGGCCCAGGGCAGTCTCCGTAGTGGTACATCATCAGTGTTTTGACAGAGTTTCATTCCACAGAGGTGGGTGCCAAGCTTCACAGAGTGGAAACCAGGACAGGGGCCTCTCTTATAGGAAGTACAACCCCACAAGCTGGGGGCCGAACCTAAGGCCTCCTGCATGGAAGCTCACCCTGTCAGAACCAACCTGCCCCATACCACATGAGAAGCATATCACGGTTCAGCATATGGGTATGCATGAGCTGTGGCCAGGACTAGGACTTGATCATTGGACCTTGGGGCTGCAAAGTGAGTGCCCAACATTCTGAGCCATCCCTGCATCCCCTAGAATTTTTCTTTATTTCTCTGGATTCATTTTGCAAATAATTTTTTTTCTTGGATCTATTCCAGTTTGACAGTACTACTTTAGTCTTAAAAGAAATGGAGACATATCTCAGTTGCAAAAATAAATTGCTCTAAAAAGGTATAGAAAACAAAAATAACAAAGTCTAAAATATTCCTTGTACCTATGCTTTTCCTTAAAAGATTCTCTCTCTATTTTTTTTTTTTTTTTTAAGATTTATTTTTATTGGTTTTTGACAGAGAGAGACAGAGAGAAGGGGGAGGGCCCAGAGCAGTCTCCACAGTTGACAGCGTCAGTTTTCCATATAGTTTCACTCTACAGGTGGGTGCGAGACTGCGCAGGGCAGGAACTGAGCCAAACACCACCCGCATAGGCCCCAGCAAGAACTGAACTGGGGCACACCCCAGTTCAGCATATGGGTCTGCCTGGGCCAGGGCCTGGATTCAGTCCTCAGGCTCCAGGGCTGCAAAGCAAGTGCTTAACCAGCTGAGTCATCCCAACTTCCCCAATCCTCTATAATCTTGTCAATTAGTTTTTCTTATTAACAGTGACTTAACATTGGAAATTTAATGTAGGTATGCAGTGTTGCACAACTCATTAAGAAGCAATTAATATTTCATCTATTCAATAGATTGTACTGATCAAACCATGAAACATATTATTGCATAAGGAAAATATATTTGCTCTATTTAATTGTGAGCTATTTTACACTACAACTTAGATATCTAAAAAATATATTTAAGTTTTTTTATTTTTATTATTGATGTAATAATAAAAATTTTTCAAGGCCCCTATCTTTATGATTCAGAGAAATTAAATAAACACTTATACAAACAAATAAAAATAACTTTAAATTACTGACTAATAATAGCTCAATATTCTCAGATTTAAATTCAAAGCATCCATGGTACAGTAATTTGTTAATGCAAAGTCACTCGGAAGTTGGTATTCTTATCTGTTTTGTTTTCTGTTTTTGTTTTGATTTTGTCTATTTGCTTGTTTGTTTTTGGTGTCACTGACTACTTTGGCAGTGTAGCAAATCATATGAATTCTTTCTCTAAATAAGGTTTTTTAAATAAAACAAAAATATAGAGAATTATGGAATAAAATATTGAAATATGGTTCTCAAAACATTGAAAACTGTTATAATAATAGCTGAGTTTATTAATGAAGTAAATGACAGGAGTTAACAGAAGGTATAATAATTACTTTCCCTTTGAAGTAATAATGACTATAAGAGATAATGTGAGATATCATCAATAACTATGAGGTGATATGAAAATATCTGTGGTTTTTATTGTATTATAAAAAGAGTCATAAGTATAACTATAACTATACTACTATATTTTATTGCTTATGCTACAAATTGATAGAAATGCTATATTTTGATTAAAAGTGATTGAAAGTGCTTAATTGTTTTTTATATTAGAGTTAAATGGGTCTTACACTCTCAGATTAATATCTCCTATGTAAGGTCTATTTGCTATATTTAACTCTCATTCCAATCATGTTTGTTTAGAAGGCAATATTTGATTTCCTAAGGATGTGTCACACTGATGTGTTAAGCCAGTCTGCTTAGCCATCTTTGTTCAATTATGGAGGTGGCTGTTAATTTCTGCCATGGAGTTGGTTTGGCTTTCTCTTGCCATTTACTGATGAATTTGATGATAGGGTAAGTCAAAGTCTCCACTTTTGTTGATTACAGGACCATCTATATTGCCCCTGTTGACTTCACCTCACTTTGGCTCTCTAGAGTTATATATTTTGGCTGTGCCTCTCATTTGGTTTCCATCAAGGCAAAATTTCAATAATTCCTTAACCTCACTATAATGATGGTGTTTAGAACACTTCCAATGTTGATGCATAACTAGTTTGTCCATACTGTAGCCTCTGGGTTTGTGAAAAGTGGGTTTCTTCCCCAATGTGACAAGTTCATGGGAGGTAGGTGAAGAGCTGCTCAGAATCCCTGTCTTATTGTCACATTCTCTGTTATGGCATGATGCCTCAGAACAACCCTTTCCTGTGTGAGGTCCAAACAGAACATGGCAAAAGCCCTGTGGTTTGAGAACCACATCCAAATAGCACTATACCTTACTTTCTACAAAACTTTGGTCCAAAATGGGACACACAGGTCACACACTACCCAAACCTTTGCAAAATACATTATCAGTTTCTTCTTTACTATAATTCCTTAAATTAGAAGAGTTTGGTTCCCATTTTGTTTTTCTCTTTGATGACAGTCACATTCTAACCTGCATTCTCTCTGGCTTATGGTCTGATAAAATATTATTATATAATTGATTCTTTAAGACCTGTCCTCCATACCTCCATATTTTATCAAACGTGGTAATCATTGAGAAATTTCTTTTGTTTTCTTACCAAATCAAATTCTCAAAAGAACAGTTTCATTAGGGAGTTAATGGAATATTTGCTATTTGATCTTAAAAAAAATAATAATTATATATATATATATACACACACACACACACACACATACACATACACACACACATGCATATACACACGTACATACACACTGTTTTCTCTATAAAGTGATAAGTGACATTAATTACATACCAGGAAGCCAGGCTACAGTATTTTGAAGAAAAGTAAAAAAGAAAATATAAATGCCTATTTCATGGCATATTGGATCATTCTAAAAGTTAAACTAAAACTAAAATTTAAGGAAAGCTATTAGGTTTTTGGAACTTTGATTTTCAGTTGCTTCGTTTATAGTAAAAGTTGAACTTTTGAAATTGAAGCAGATGGAAGTATGTTTGATAGACTCTTTTCATTCTAACATTCCATAGTCATTTGTGCAGATTGTGATGGGTTTGCAGACTGTATGAAGCAACATATATTATGATGTAAATGCCATCATTATGACATATGCTTAAACTTCTGCAGAGAAATAAATAAAATATCTTGAAATGCCTGCTGTTTATCCCAGCTGTTTATTTCTCACAGCCCATAAATGGAAAAGTCACACAGTTTAGCATTTACATGCTAGAGAGGCATTTGGAAATAATTAAAACTCTTCCAGAGAGTGCTTTCTTTTTGGTCTCAATTACAATTAAATCATAGTTTCAAAATAAAAAAAATAGAGCAAGGGCATTAACTGAGAATAAAGTGTATATTTTTTTCACAGAAAAGTGAAAAACTATTGAGAATTGCATTTTTTGTTTCTCCAAAGTTTTCCATAGTGGAGCAAATAAGTGAGAAGATATATCTGGAAACAAGTCTACACCACCCAATCTGTGTGCTTGACCATTGGGAGACTTGCTTCTGTGGGTGGATGGGGTTAATGATGATGGTTCTGACTGATGCAGACATTAATACACAAAAAATATGGGAGACCCAAGGGAGTTGCATTTCCGTCATTTAAAAATGGTGCAACAGCTTATGAACTTAAAAAACAAACAAGTTGAAATGTTGTAAAAATATAAACTATTAAATATATGAGGGCTGTCTGGAAAAAATTAGGCCATTGTCAATATGAGAATAGTTACAAAGCTGGGTACTTTTCTGACATCCCTCATATTTATATATAAGTATTTTAGCAATTATTATTCACTTTTTCATAAATGTGCTGTAGCCACAGGCCCACTCTGTAAATATTCCATTTTGCTTAACATGAATTTTAAGTTGCTTGCATTTTTAAAGATAATATGGCAGTATTTTTTTAATTAGGTATAATGACGATGGTTAAATGGACCAATAGATTTTCTTTACTTTCTCACTCTAATTATTTATGATTAGGTTAAATTAAAATTATGTCATCATCACTTCTCAGCCTTATGGCTAAGATCAAGTATAAAAGTTATATCATAACAGTACACGCTATTATACAGAAGCCTCACATTCTAAAACATGCTATGTTATCAGATTTCTTTTATTTTAAACATTAATGAAACAAAAATGATATTAAGAACTTCTCAAATTTTTCTTTCATATTTGATTAACATCACTTAGCAATTAAAACACATTTTTATTACTTTACAAAATAATTTATGAAAAAATAAACTTGGAATATTTTTTGCTATCTAACTAGTCCCCTAATTTTATCCCAGTATTTTTATTTAAAACACTTTTGGTCAACCAAAAAAAAAAATATATATATATATATATATATACGTATATATATATATATGAACGTGATATATAATATTTTAAGATACAGTAGGTTTTATAGCTCCCATGCTTCAATTCATAATTATATATTTTTATGGGTAATTGTGTGAATGATTGCTTTTTAATGTAAAAAGAAAATTTTTTACTTAAGAGTAGGCCTAATTTGTATGGTGTTTGTATGTGTTGTGGTGCTGGTGTCTATGTGGAAAGTTAAGTGATTTAACTTTAAATATTAACATACACAGATTTTTCTTATATAAATAAGGTGGTAAATGAACTTTGGGTAAATCTTGGCCTCATTCTTCATGTGATAAAAATTGACACTCTTCGTTCATACGAAATTCACACACATAGTTTCAAGAAAATAGACTGAGCAACAGTCCTATGTAGAGTTCAAAATGTAGACTGAAATTTTATTTTCAAATTTGCGTGAACTGCTATTTTTTGTTTGTCTTCCCGATTTTTAATGATTATAAAAGGTCAGTCATACGACATTTTCTTCAGTAATTTAATTCTGTCTCTTCCAGGTAATGGTCTAATAAAATAACAACACAAGGACAGAAGTTAACCTCTAGAAATGTATATATTTTTTTAAGATTTATTTTTATTGTATTTTGACAGAGAGAGAGAAAGACAGAGAGAGACTGAGAGGAGGGGACAGCCCAGAGCAGTCTCCATAGTTGACAGCATTCGTTTTCCATATAGTTTCACTCCACAGGTGGGCACAGGCTGCGCAGGGCAGGAACTGGGCCGGGAGCCTCCTGCAGAGGTCCCGGCAAGAACTGAACTGGGGGCACACCCCAGTTCAGCATGTGGGTCTGCATGGGCTGGGGCTGAGATTCGATCCTTGGTCCCTGGGGCTTCAAAGCGAGCACTTAACCTGCTGAGCCATCCCAGCTTCCCCTAGAAACATATTTTACATGACAATTTCAAGTGAACACCACATTATTCAGCCATTTTGATAGATTTCAAAAAATTTTATATGTGTGGGGTTTAAGTTCAATGTCCTAATAACTAGAGAGAAGGGTCATCTATATACAAAATATACAAGGACTTAAACTTCTAAACATTGCCATATAAATATAGCATCTCCATGATTTAAATAATTTTGTTCTTAGAAGACTTAGGAAACTCAATTTATATCCTCACTAAAGTAAGAGAAAATTGAGACAGAATCAATTATTATCATAAATTTGCTTAAAATATCACTAGAATTTATAGTATAATTATGAATGTATTCATTTTTAAAACATTCATGTTAAGATAGGCAGTAAAATTTTCCAGAGGTTTAGTCATTTAACATTTATCTGATCACAAGTGGAATAATGTTATATTGTCAAATTCAAGAACATTTTCAGTTTAATAAATTATTTTTTCTGTTTACTCCTGGACTAAATGATTAATTTTAAAGAATATTTCTAGATTATCACATTATTTCTATTTTATAGGTTTAGTTGGTTATATACATACATATATCTATATATAGAAGAGTTGTCTGGAAAGTATCCAGCCATATAATATGAAAAATAGAGGCATTTATGAATGGATGTTTCTGGATTGCCTTCATATTTCTCAGAGGTTGTACAATTAAGAATTGACTCACTTAAAAAATTCAAATCATAAGTTGTGGCAATATATTCTGACTATTTTAATTAGGAAATTACCTTTGTTAGGATACTATAACTGCACCAGAATATTCTTGTGATCCTAATTTTCCTAAAACAATACTTAAATATTATAAATAAGTGTTCCCTCTTAACATTTAAATATTTCTAGAATGTGCACTTCTGTCTCCAATATTTTAGCATAAACTGCCATCAGCTTTCTCCTAATCTAAGAGAAATAACTTTTTAAACACACTGACATGTTTGTTTCAAACATCATTTTGCTAAGAATATATATTCCATGACACAAAACTTACTGTGTGCTTCACTTTGAATTTAAAACCCACTCACAGTCACCCATTGCTCTTAGGCTTAAAAAAATATATT
>PVKE010003947.1:54170-68281 GCA_004027555.1 Craseonycteris thonglongyai
GAGCGCTCGCTTTGAGGCCCCGAGGACCGAGGATCGAATCCCGGCTCCGGCCCAGGCGGACCCACATGCTGAACTGGGGAGTTCCCACAGTTCGGTTCTCTAGCTGTCTCTGTCTCTGTCTCTCTCTCTATCTGTCAAAAGTAAAATAAAAATAAATATGCACTGAAGATAAAATAATTACTCTCTATAAATATTCTATAAAAAATAAATAAAATATATTTTTTTAACATATCCTCCAAAGGTCATGGTATCTGGGCCTACATACTTTCTATCTCATTTTGTACCATGTTAGCCTTTGTTTTCTTAGTTTTAGCTATAGGCATCCTTTTTTAGATTCTTGGATCCATTTACACCTTTGCCTTTCTATATAATGATCCTTTTTAGGTAATTTATTTCCCTCATTTCTGTGAAGACAAACTTGAGTCACTATTCAAAGGGTCACAGTCTTAATAAAAACAAACAAAAGAAATAGAACAAAACAAACAAACAAACAAACAACAAAATACTTCTGATTCCCATAACCAGGTTCAATCTCCTTATTGTATTGTTGTATAGCATCAGGTACTATCTTTCATGTTTCACAGTTGTCACTTTAATGTGTGTGTGTGTGTGTGTGTGTGTGTGTGTGTGTGTGAGAGAGAGAGAGAGAGAGAGAGAGAGATCATGCACATTCAGCATTTTTATGTTCCTTAATTTGATTCTCCCTAAAGAAAAGTTAAATAGAAAATACAGTTACAACTTCATGATGTTTAATTCTTCAGCATTATGGAGTTGGTTAACAAGGAATGGAACCATTTTGGAGAAGACCAGCAAGTCTAATGACAATGTTACAATTCAAGAGAAAAATCAATTCCATCTTTAGAGTGGAGGAGTAACAAAGAATTTGGGGTTTCCATTATTTCAAAATGTCTTTTGGCTAAAAATTATTTACATAATTTTTATATGCAAATTACAGTCACTCGTTGGTACTGGACTGCTTTGAAACCTCCTGGAATTTAATATTCAACACATTTTGACATGGAAATTTTGTCCCGGTACTTGCCGTTTCTTTGGTATTTGGCACAAGCTAGAACTTGTTGGTGGTGACTGCCTTGTGATTCCCTACCTTTTCCAGCTGAAACAAGGAGTCATGTGAGAGTCATGTGGTACTCTGGCTCTGTGCATACCCCCTTTGAGTCTTGTCTTAGCTTCTGTGGTCATTTTGTGTATTTTTGGTTTGGAGACACATTGTATTGATTTACATTATTTCTTATGGCAAAACTATGTTCGGTACTTCTCAATTTTGGTATTTGTTGTGCCTTCCAGAGCTAATTAATGATGAGTACAGAGGAGCTGCTGTATAACCTAGAGGTCAAAACTCTCATCCAGCCATAGCACAAGTTCAGTCTCTAGACACAATATCTAATCACCTAAATCCAGCCTTTGTGCATGAGACTTTGGATACACATCCTCAGGGAAAGGGACCTGTAGCCTAAAATGACAACTTATCTGAGACCACTCTCTACCTAAAATATAATTTGAGACAGTAAATTAGTTTCCTGTGGCTGCTGTAACAAATTCCATAAACGGGGTAGAGATGTATTCTTTTGCAATTGTGGAGGCTAGGAGTCTGAATTCTGATGGGGCTGTGTTTCATTTGAGTTCTCTCAAAGAGAATTTTGTCCTTGGCTCTCCCAAGCTTTGGGTGGCTGCTGACATTCCTTTACCTGGTCTGCAGCTCTCTCTGCCTGACTTGTTATTGCCTTCCACTCCCCGGATCTCCCCTTTATCTCCCCTTGTCTCTCTCTTATATGTATAAGTATATATATATATAGTGACAATTACAGATATTCAAATAGTCTAGGTCACAGGGGTCTCCAAACTCTTCAGCCCACGCGCCGCATTAACTATCAAAGAGCAGTTTGGGGGCCAACTACACACTCGAGGTCCAAATAAAAAAGAATCAAAACATAGATGTTGTTTTTAATTATTTATTTAATATTATTTTATTCAGATATAAAGGTCTCCAAGGGCCGGATGAGAGGGCCTCGTGGGCCGAATGCGGCCCATGGGCTGTAGTTTGGAGACCCCTGGAAGCTCCTCCTCTCAAAATCCTTAACCTAACCATACCTTTTACCATAAAAGCCAAAAAATACCTTTTGCCATATAAGATAATATTCACAGTCTGGGGATTGAAATATAGGCCTACCTCTTGAGGGATCATTATTTAGCCCATTAAAGTTAGGAAAGTGTTATCAGCAGTAAACATTCTTATTTCAAAAAACAGGATTCAAAAGGCACATAGCAGGCTTTGTTTCATAGTAATTTTGAAATTGAGCTGGGCTGGTATTACAAATCCCATCCACCCCTACCCCTTAAAAGATTCTAAGATTAATCAATGGTCATACTTTATAGATTTAAGCAAATCTTTTAGTTCAATGTCTTTTTTTTTTTGTTTTCCCTGAAGTCTTTTCTTATTTTTTCTGGGTTCCCCCCCCCCCGCCAAATCCCATATGCTTTGAAGGAAGATAATGAACATTGATTACAGCATTGTTCAGATCCTTGAAATAGTTGTTTTAGGTACTTTGCTCAACCTATGCCCTGGGCTCTGGGGCCTATTTTAGCATCCATTACTTTTCTTTCTTTCTTTCTTTCTTTCTTTCTTTTTTTCCCCAACAAAGAAAAGCCTTTTCTTTAGGCTGAATAGTTTTCTCACCCTTTGGAGGCCCTAAGGCTCCTTTTCACTAAAAAGTGTCTTTTAATCCAAACTGTTAGTACTTCTGTCTATACAATTCTAAACACTGGTGAATTTCTTATAAATCTTATTGTCATTATCTCTATTAGACAAAAGACATACTATCAAATCTTTTTGAGACAGGCCATTGCTTACTTTGGACTGTGGGTCAGTATGCTGTGCTACATGCATTTATGATCATTGAAGCCATTTTGAATAGCTAAGTGAGTCTATAATGTAATATTTTAACTTTATTTTTTAATAAGGCACTTAATGAAAGGTCCATATTCTATACCATTGAGTTTACCTTGATGCCTTGCTGGCAGTGTCCTGGGTTTGCTCTTTTATTTTCCTGAGGTCTTCCTTTACTTTGAGAATTTATTTTTTCTGCCTCTGCTATCTAGGATGAATGTGAGAAATAGTTCTGTTTTTCAACATAATAAGTACTGGATTAGACATATTTTCCATAATCACATTAAATAGAGAGTGTTGCAAACATTCCTCTAATAAAAAAAGCAATGCAATTGTTTTTTATCTACCTTATTTTTAGCCTCCAAAAACCGATATTCTTGTTGTTTCTCCGACATCAAATATTAGATTTTTGTAGAGAAACACCACAACTCTAGTAATAAGCTGTATCAGACATGGTTCATTCAGGGAAGTAGAACCAGTATGAGTACGGCGATACTTTGGAATCTTAATGCCCCAAAACTTGAACAACTTGGAACCTGAACAAAAAACATCTAGCAAATTTTGCTTCTGAATCTGAATGTTGCTTTGGAATCTGAATGCCGACACGTTCACACGGGTTGTATCGACTGTACAGCCCATGGCTTTATCCCAATGCCCACTCGTCTTGAAACTCGAACATTTTGGAACTCGAACAGGGTTCTGGGATGGATTACGTTTGAATTCCAAGGTATCACTGTATTACAAAATAAGAAATTTGCTTTATAAAACCTTATATAACTATGTCAAAAGCTGAGAAAATTAAAGGATCATAGGGAAAATATTAATAAGACTTTTGAAACACTAATATTGGGTGAAAAGTCAGAAACCTGAAGGGAAATATGTGAAACTATGCATATCCTGCTGTTGTAGTAGGGATATGAATTAACTATTGTGGAAAATTTTATAGACATATGTTGCATCTGTATAACTATCACATTTCTCAGACCAGAGCTAAGTGTCTAGTGCTAAGCTTCAGGCTGTAATGGTCAACATACTTAGCTTTCATCACTCTAAATGTGTGATTTCTAGCAGGCATTGAACTGAAAAAAATCTATCAGGCTGTGGAAAATATAGGGCTGAAACAAAGCAAGATTTAGAGGTATTGAAGAGGAATTCGATATGATAAAAATAGCTAGTTGAAAGCACTACATGTTTAGAATAAAAACGGTGAAGGACTAAAGTCAGAAGTGAGGTAGAACAATAAGTAAGAAGAGAAAAAAATGAAAAGGTGGCTAAAGGGCTTAGTGAACTGAAAGAATTGACGCATGGCATTCAAGTTGGAAAGGAAGAGGTAAAATCACATCTCTTCACAAATGACATGATCTTATCTGTATAAAACTTTAAAGAGTCCAAAAATATGTTTTAGAACTAACAAATAAATTCAGTAAAAATTTTCAAGATAAAACAATAAATAAAATCAATTCTGTTTTTGTATATTAACAATGAACACTCTAAAAATATAATTCTATTTACAATAGAGTTAATAAAATAAATTACATAGGAAGACTCTTAACCAACAAGGCAAAATAACTGCACACTGAGAGCTGTAGAACACTGTTGAAAGAAATTAAAGAAGACATAAATAGAAAAACATTCCATGTTGATGGATTAGAAGACAATGTTATTAAGATGTCAATATTACTCAAAGTGGTCAATCTACAGATTTAATACAATTCCTATCAAAATCCCAGTGACATTATTTTTTGAAGAAATGGAAAAGAAACGTCCCAAAATTCCTATAAAATATTAAGAAACCTCACGTATAATGAGTATAAGATATACTAACATCAGAGAAAAAGCTTCTAAACATAATATTTGACAACATTTTTCTTGGATCAGACACCAAAAACATAAGTAATAAGTGTACTATTGTACAAATACGGTAGATAAATCAGACCACATCAGATTTTAAATCTTGTGTGCATCAAGGACACAATGAACAGAATGAAACAGCAGCCTATGGAATGGAAGAAAATATTTGCAATCCATAGATATAATAAGAGGTTAATATTCAGAATCTATAAAGAGTGCCTAAAAACTCTATACCAACACAAACAAAAATCAATATAAAAATGGGCAAAAGACTTGAATAAGTATTTCTTCAAAGATATGTACAAATGGTTAATAAACCCATGAAAATATGCTCAGCATCACTAATAATTAAGGAAATACAAGCTAAAAAGACAATGAAATGTTACCTCACACCCATTAGGATTGCTACTATCATAAAAACAGAAAATAAGAAGTGTTGCTGAGGATGTATAGAAATTAGAACCCTTGTACACTGTTGGCAAGAATGTAAAATGGTGCAACTGCTATGAAAAATAGTATGGTGGTTCCTCAAAATTTTGAAAAAAACATTACTATGCAATCCAGGAATCATGTTCTTTATATATATCCAAAATAATTGAAAGCAGGGACTCAAATAGTTATTTGTACACCCATGATAATAGCAACAATCTTCTAGTTAAAAGGTGGAAACAACCCAATGGTCCATCAATAGGTGAATAGATGAACAAAATGTGGTATATACGTATAATGCAATATCATTCAGTCTTAAAGAAAGTTCTAACTTATGCTATATCATGGGTGATCATTGAGCACATGATGCTAAGTGAGAAAAAAGGTAGACTGTTGGTTTCCAGCAGTAAGGTAGAGGAGGGAATGAAAATCATTTAACTGGTATAAAGTTTCAGTTTTGTAAGATGAATTCTGGGGATTGGTTCTCAAAAACGTGAATATACATAATACTACTAAACTGGACACTTACAGATGGCTGAGATGGGTAAATTGTGTTATGTGTATTTTACCATCATTAAAAATAAGAAACAAACTTTAATAAAAAGTAGAAGAATTAGGAAGGCACTACTGGGAAAATCAATATTATATACCTTTTCAAGTCAGGAATAAATGCTTTCAAGAATAGTAGAACTCAGGGGAAGCTGGAATGGCTCCGCGAGTGTAGCGCTCACTTTGCAACCACAAAGACCAAGGATCGCATCCCGGTTCTGGCCCAGCGGGACTCATATGCTGAACTGGGATGTGCCCCCAGTTCAGTTCTTGCCAGGGCCTATGTGGGAGGCTCCAGGCCCAGTTCCTGCCTTGCATAGCCCCACGCCCACCTGTGGAGTGAAACTATATGGAAAACCAATGCTATTGACTGTGGAGACTGCTCTGGGCCCTCCCTTTTCTCTCTGTCTCTCTCTGTCTGTCTGTCTCTCTGTCAAAAAACAGTAGAGTGAATCTTTAAAGAAACAAAAAAACAAACAAAAAAAAACGAATAGTAGAACTCAAGGGTCAACTTTAAATCCTTTTTATTAAAACAATATACATTTATCTCTAGGTAAACAATCTAAGAAAATAAATAAATAAATAAACAGAAAAATACGTTCAAGAACTAATAACCTATAATCAGAAGACTGAAAATAGGGGAAGCCAGGATGGCTCAGTGGGTTAGGCGCTCACTTTGCAGCGCTGGGGACCGAGGATCGAATCCCGGCCCGGCCCGTGCAGAACCATATGCTGAATTGGGAGCTCCCCTAGTTCTGTCTCTGTCTCTGTATCTCTCTCTCTCTCCTCTGTCTAAATAAATAAATAAATAATATATTTAAAAAAAAAAAAAGAAGACTGAAAATATACCATTATCTTTGTCAAAATAGTTTCAGTGGTACATTGGAATGAGGAAACAACGGTGGGATGAGCCTGTAATTATTTGGAAAATGAATGTGTGTTAAAAATGAATATAATCTATTATGGATGCTCTCAGAACAGAAATGTGGAATTATAAAATCATAGGTATGAGAGTAAAGTCAAGTGTTATTCAAGGCTTAGATAATTGACTAGAACTGTGTTTTACAACAGGATTTTACATGCTACCATTGAATGTTGCTTAGCGCTTTCTTTGGGAAGTAACCATTAACTTTTCCAGTCCTTGACTTGACTGAATCATCCTGATAAATTCTCACTATTTAACCCATCATAGAACTTTTTACAAGCCTCTGTAATTTATTGCTTATTTACCCCCAAATAGGGGGTAAAGGAAGAGTTTATATCCATCACATTTAGCATTGTATCACCAGTGCTTAGCACAGCACTCAAAGCAAAACAAATGAACAATTATGTCTTCTAGTTTAAAGAACAATAGGCTTACATTGAGAAAGCAGGAGATTCTAGAACTACACATTCAGTTGTATGAGATTTTTAGGTTTGGCCAAAGAATGAATGAGATAAAGAACTGAGAATGCTAAAGAACTAAAAGAATACATAAAGGAATTATGGCAGGGAATAAAATTTGCTGTGAACTACACAAAGACTAAGTTCTAAGCAGCTCAAAAACTAGCGAGAACACAAGGCAAATGAGAGTATGACTATCATTGAAAGTGATATATTAATATTAGTACTAGAGTAGATTCATGAGTTGGCCTTAGAGAGTTCAGCTAGAGTTTATAGAAGTTTAATGAAATAAATATAAAGAAAACCAAGAACTATGAGTCTACAGCATTATAATTGGTATACATAGACACATTGACATTTTCAATAAGACAACAAGTTTTAATCCAAACTCCTACTTTTCCAGAAGTGGATATGCAGGTTTAAATAGATTTTAGCTGGCATGATTAAAATCATTGAAGATATTTGTCTCATTTAATATATCACTTACTTTCATGCATACATGCATAAAATTCTTTGTCCAATTTTTATGGGTTACTTTTTATTTATAAACTTAAGTTTCTTTATTTATCACAGGCCAAAGAACATTTATTTATTTATTTATTTGTTTGTTTGTTTGTTTATTTTGACAATTCAAGATGCGGTTTTGTGAGTTTTGGCCAACTACTATGTTAGAAGAAACACAGTCCTCAACACAACAAGTTAGCCCTTCCTTCTGACACTCATTGGAAGTCCAGGGTACTTGGTAGAATGATTAACAGAACTCACAGCTTTTAGTTTATTACTGGGAATGATTACAGATTTAAATTAGCCAACAGAAGAAACACATAGTAGGGACTCTGTAGCCTGGAGCACATAAATGCACAGTTCTACAGTCTTCTCCCTGTGGAGTCAGGAGATATTACTTATTGGATATGAATATCCTAGTTTCCACTTTGACAACTGAGACAGCCCAGGTCAGTATTCAGTTTCACTATTCAGTGGTTACTCAGGTTCTACTTGCCCCATGTTTTTATCATTAATCTCAGCCTCCCCAAAGCCCTATCCTTTATCTCATTTTTGGTCTTCCCGTCCTGGTCAGCTCCCTTTGTCATCTGGTGTGGTGATGTCTCTTCACAAAGACATGCCTGTCAGGCAAAACATTCCACAGGAGATCACGCCCTAAAGTAAAATGTAAAGGCAGATTACTTTTAGGGTAGAGTTAAATTCCAAACAACACAAGTATGTTTACCAATGGGCACATTATGTTATCATTTTAATGTTTCCCAATAGTGATTTTTAAGTTTTCAGCCAATATATTTTGTAAATTTTCTTTTTGTTCTTCTGAAACGTTAACAAATGTTTACTAGGAATATGGAAAAAAGATCCAGCCCCAAAGGAAAAGGTGATATTTGGATACAATCCCACTTATATGTCAGGTCTAAGATTGCTTGTTCACTATCCTTGATTTATCATAAAGTTAATTAAATGTTATGCTTTTCTTATATAATCATTTGTGTACCTTCTATGATTAACCTTCTGTAGTCATTTTTTCCCTACTATAATTTTAGAAAGTTTCATGTATTTAGCTCAGTTTTATTGTATGTATTATATGATATTAGATAAATGTCACCTAATTTGTAGAAATTAAATCTAAATATTTTTTATTATCCATAAATCTTATATTTATTTAGTAGAGGCCTTGCTATCATGGAATGTTTTTCTATTAGAAACTTTGACAAATGTGTTGTAACCATAGAAATGATTTGTGAGACAGCAGGGGTAGCCAAAATAGATTAAATTAATGTGTTATTTGAGTGTTCACACAGCATGCTTTACTTTAATTGATTACTATATGGCTGAACTTAAATTACTAATATCAATTCTGATAGAAGAAAATGAATATTTAATAAAATACCCTTTGTATTATAGTAGCAGATTAATCTAAGTAAAAAAGCTACAGTATCATTTTTAGTAAGCTTTCAAGGCTACTTTGATATCTTGAATACATGCAAGGTTAAAAAGCTTATAAATACAAAGAGAAGGATAAATTAAAATAATTTAACAAAAAGTCTCTGCAATTAACTTTGAATTATGATGCATTTCATTTTTAAGTTAAGTAACACACTTATATTGAGAAGTGGCAATAAATTGTTTCTAGCCTTCAAATTGCAAAAGGCACATTTATCAATGTATTATTTAGAATAAAATCATATCAACAAAAATAATAGAATGAGTAAATGGAAACATGATTAATTTATGAACTTTATATATGAAGCTTAGAGTACATTGATTCTTATATGTATATAATCTTAATGTAAATATTTCATGGGTAATGTACATTTGGGCCCTCAATTATCAATCATCATCATCAATACAACAATTTTTGGAATAAAACACAAATCAATAACATTAAGAAATAGCACATTACAAAAATTAAAAAAACTTTATGACTAAGAAAAGATGTTGTAAGGTTTTTTCTTGAAATCTTTAAGCATTTGATCAAATCATGTTAACAGAGTTTATGAATAGTAAAAGAATGAATGAATGAATGAATGATAAAAGCTATGTTTCTTTATAGAAGTTTATAAAACATCTCCACCAAACTAGAAAAGTACGTTAATTTTATACACCTCAGAGTAAAATGGAATGCATAGATTTTTATACAATCCATAAGTGGCCAGAACATTTTACAGTTTTCCTTGACTGCCATAAAAATTAAAAAGAAAAATCGATTCATACTGAATGACAGAAAAAATGTCACTATATTGCTTATGTGTTGATATCATGTATAATTTCTTGCAGAATGAAGAATGACAAATTGCAAATTACATGACCTGTGAAATACACAATCATTTACTATAAGCCTTCCTTCAAGAATTTTGTATAGTAGGATAAATAGGCTTTCAAAAAAAAGTAAGAGAAAAAGAAGTGACTTATAAAACTGTTATTATTTGAGTGGCATGTTTTTTATGAGCACTTTTTTAAAATAAGAGTATTAAGATTTTATATATATATATATATAGAGAGAGAGAGAGAGCATATATATATATATATATATATATATGCTATATATAAATATAATCCACTTGTTAGAGAGAGAGCATATAACAAATGGATTTGAAAGAAAAACTTTAAAATTATTATTCTGCTCCTTAAATGAAAAAATAAAAAATTTATTTGTACAATTGGGAGTAGAAGATACATAAATGAATTGTTTCTAATTTATTAAAAAAATTACTTTTCAACAAAATTTAACATTCAGAATGCCACAATCAGGGGGTAAAAAACACAGTTGTGGAAAGATAAAATAACAAGAAGATATGGAAACCTCAATTTCAAATTTCTTTAGTGATGTCATATAGAAAATATACACAAATAAATAATTTGTAATGCATTGTGCTTTTGGAGTGTTTTAATTCCAAAAGCTTGCTTGTTTCATAGAGATCCATGGAATTTTTACATTTGAGTTCTGCTTTCAGGGACTTACAGTGAAAACCTTCAAATTGCTTTAAGGATGCATTAAATTAATTCATTATGTCAACATTCTGAGAAAGAGATTTCACAATGGAAAAAGGAAAACTCAGTTTGTTTTCTGACTCAGAAGGACACACATAAGAATTTTGAAAATTTTACAGGTAAAATTGTTTGTTTGACAACTTACTTCCCCTTTTCTTTCTTTTTGATTCCTTTGAGACCTAATGAACTCATAGGCTTATTGTGAACCACAAATTGCATCTTTTGATAGACTGCTTAAAATGGCTTCCAGATTGTAAAGATTACTTTGTATTATATATTACAAAATCACGTGTGGCAAGGAGATGTCTTTTTTTTTTTTTAATTTTATTGTTAAATTGGTTGGGGTGACATTGATTGGCAACAATTAGATAGTTTCCGGATGTACAAGTCCACATCACTTCACCTATGCATCATGTTATGTGCTCACCACCCAGAATCAGCTCCCCTTTCATCACCATATAACCGGTGTCTACTTCCGCTCCCCTCCCCAACTCTCCCTCCCCCCTCCTCCCCTTTCCTCAGGTAACCACCAAACTATTGAGTGTGGGAGATTTCCATTCCATACAGGACAGCAGGTTGGTTGTTAGGCAGACGTAGGCACGTGTGGTGGCAAGGAGGGGAGCATGCCTGGTGAGGGCTTCTGGGTGGCATGTTTGCGGAAGACCTTGGAAGTTATGGGTTGTGGAGAAAATGTATACATGGGCTCACTGACAGAGCATTAATTAGGTTGATAATTCATGATGCCTGGAACTGGAGATAGTGTTTCAACCATTTTATTCTAATCTGTGTTGATTATTTTTACTGTTGTTACTTTCATTCTATGGCATTATATTTTATTTTGTTTATTTATGTAGAACCAATATCAAGTATGGACTAGTTTTTTAAACTGCTTTTATGTTTGCTGCTTCAACAATTTGTAAAAAGTTTGGTAGAAGAATTTTTTCCTTCATTTTCATAAGATTAGACATTAAATCCATAGTCACATTTTTCCTTGTTTTTCTCTTCAAACAAGGAAGGTTTTATTTAAAAATAGTATTTTCAAGTGTGTCTTAGGTTTGCCCTTACATTTTCATAGCTGGATTTTTAAATGTGTTCTTCTTTAAATAATGCTGATTTTTCTGTGAGGGTCAAGTCTAGAGATAGAGTATGCAGTAATTGGAAAGGGGCAGTTAAAGGAATTAATACCTAGTGACAAGGGAATGCAGTAATACCAAACAGAGTCACTACTGCTTTTGTATATCATACAAAAGTTCCTCTCCCACTTCTACCCTTTTAACACACCTACCTCACACCCCTCAAAGTTGAAGCTCATACTTACCTAGGGTAGGTGTGGTTACGGCCCACCAGAAAGTGTTCAAGTTAAAGGAGCTTCCACAGAAAGATTCTGGCAAGCACAGAATGGTCTCCTTGTGTGTAGAGTAAACTCCTGTGCAGCTCCGTTTGGGATGGGAGGGGTGGGTGTTGAACTTTCAGGAAAGAAGTCTGGGGCACTCACTGGAATGCTTTTAAACTGAGGTCCCACAGAACTCTCTGGAAAACTGCCTGCAGGATGCACCAAGGCTCACTACAGCTTCAGTGTCCTGAACATGAAGCCCCTTTTTGAGCAGTGTTCCAACAGTGCCCTTTGCTGGCAAACCTTAATATCCTTCCAGTTTGCAAATTTATCCTTTGGGATTAATCCCTAATTTACAAATTAACTTCACCATACATAGATTTGTATGGGGAAAAAAAACAAAAACATAGTCTATTGTAGGATTTGGTACTATTTGTGATTTCAGGAACCCACAGGGGTCTTTGAACATACACATCTGTAGATAAGGAGGGGCTACTGTAGTTGGCAAGTTTGTATATTAGCATGAAAACAATGGAAAGAAATTTATCTGAAACACATAAAGAGGTTGAAAATCTTTAGCCAAAATACTAGTATCAAAACGACATGAAAATATAAGTTGAATAAAATCAAAGGAAAAGGAAGGTACCAACAGAGCCAACATTAATGGGGGGAGGGGGCGGAGAACACATACTATTGAGAAAAATCAGTAAAGTGATTTTTAAATGTATCACTATAAGCAAACAGGAGAGAAAGATATTTAAAATGAATATGATTGGGCAAATTACATATCCATACCAAAATAAAAAATGTAAGCTTCGGTTCTAGTCTCACACCACATATAAAATACTATTCCAGGGCAAATGTTTACCTAAACGTGAAAAGTAAAATAATGAAGTCTTCTGATGATAATCCTGAAAACTAATTTTTGGTCCCTATTTTAGGCAATGCTTTATTAAGCAGGACATGTAAGGAATAGGCAAAAATAAAATATTGACTAATTCAAATTAAGAAATTTTCTCATTCAAAATATGCTACTAAGGGACTTAACAGGCAAGCCACAGAATGGGAGAACATATGTAGACACACACACGTACACACACTTAAGAATTTAGAAACTTCTGGCACTCTTTCATCATTCAACATTAGAATACATTTGATGAGCTTTATTTTTTACAAATACCATATATATTATTTTAATAGTATTAGATGAATGTACTTTGTTACATAAGAAAAATTATTTCCTAGTTTTAAAATTCTCTTTCCAGGTTATTTTTTGTGGAACCATGATAAACAGCTCTATGCATAAAGTTGATGTGGACTCTTTTTAGAATTTTTCAGTGTAGTATTCATAAATTGAATTGCTAAGTCAAAGGGCATGGATCACTAATGCTCTTGGAAAATTGATGTCTTGTGCGTCATTTAAAACTGCCTTGTGGTGTGGTGTGTAAAAGAAATTAAATGATATTTGAGCTCTGGAAAAAAAATATTGTAAGCATCAAAAGCATATGTGAGTACACTATAGACTATTATTATGAGAGCGTGTCATTTATTAATTTTTATTTTTATGTTTCAAAACATCATTTAAATATTATCTTTCAGACTTTAAAAAGAAAAGATATTGCCATTCTGTGTGTGTGTGTGTGTGTGTGCTTGTCAGAGCAAGAAAGTACACAATAGACTAAGACAAAGAGACAGATAATAAGGATTGTAAAGATAGCTAAGCTGTATCTTATTTTTATATTTAGCTATGTAAAGAATAAAAATACTATTTACTTCCTGAAAAATCTAATTGATGTTCTAAATCAAACTTGTCCAACCTGAGGCCCTCGGCTACATGCGGCTCAAGATAGTTTTGCATGCTACCCAACACAAATTTACATACTTGTTTAAAACATAAAATTTATTTTGATTTTTTTTTGCTCGTCAATTATTGCTAATGTTAGTGCATTTTATGTGTGGCCCAAGACACTTATTCATTTTCCAAAGTGGCCCAGGGAAGCCAAGAGATTGGATACCCCTATTCTATATGATACATATAGTTTATAATTATAGTATATCCTAATTTATATTTTATTTTCCCAATTATCTTAGATAATGCACATATAATTATAGGGCTGGTATACAAGGTCTCTTTCAGAACTGTGTGGATGATGTTACTTTATAGCA
>PVKE010003948.1:0-42987 GCA_004027555.1 Craseonycteris thonglongyai
AAAAAAAAAAAAAAAAAAAAAAAAAAAAAAAAAAGAATGTTTGCGAATTTGTGCTGGGCCGTGGTTGGTACCAACGTGCCCTAACCAACCCTAAGTCTATCTAAACACACTCTTCAGTAGTTGGTTAAATCTGAACTCCGTCTGACGTGAGCACTGAGAGAAGCTTCCAGATGCTTCTGGAAACAGCAGAGGAGGCCCGAGCCTGGTGTCTGCCACGTGCTAGCTTTCTTCTGTTCCAGGGTTTCCGAAGCTTAAGTCACAGAACCTTCTGAAAATGCAAAACCACAGGCCCTGGCCCCAGAAAAATACACACATCTCCGCAGTTTTGCTAACCTTCCTGGGGCCTTTCAAGACCTCCCAAGAGCATCCATGGGCCTGGGTTAGAGACCTTGTCTGAGCCCCAGGGGAAGGGGTGTCATGAGTGGGCTGCTGCCCTAGGGCTTGGGTTTCGGCTGGTAGCCTGGGGCTGTGAAGCTTACCTGGCCCTGGACAGCTCCCACCCTCTCTGACCCACCCCTGCCACGGCCCCTCCCCTGCTTCTCAAAGTGTGGAAGTCCCACTGGAAGCCCTGAGCTGAGCCCGGGGCTCCCCAGAAAGCAAGCAGGGGCTGGACCGCGCCTGCTTTGGGATCTTTCTAAGAATACTCACGTGGGTGGTTCATCGCACCATTTTAAAACTTTTCAAACATGCATCTGCAGCTGCAGCACCAGCCCGTATCGTGCCTCTGCTCCTGATGTGGGATCTACAGCTTCCTTCTGTGATCAAAGAAGATACAGTGTGTCTGGGCTCTGTGTGCCCATTTCCCTCGGCAGCTCTGTCTGTCGCGTCCCCGGGCATGTGGCCCTGTGGTCCTGGGCTTTGTCAGAGCTCATTGGTATGCGGAGCGCTTTCCTGTCTCAGGGCCTTGGCACGGCTGCTGACCGGAACCAGGTCCATCCCTCCTGCTCGCCCCTCCCCCTGCTACCTTGACCTGGCCTTTCTCCTGCTGTCTTCTGGGATGTCACCAAATTCGGGCTTAGTGAAGGCCCCGGAGTTAGCAGTGCTGCTCAGAGGGGCCAGCTCCCGGCACCGAGAACCCCAGCTGGATCAGCACTGACCCAGAACCAAGCACAAAAGCAGGGCTGACACCCCTTGGGCCAGGACTGCTTCCTGGAGTGCTTGCAGATGCAGGAGGGAGGGGAAGGACAGGGACAGGGACAGTGTGAACTCCCAAGACCCAGTGTTCCCGTGGGAAGGGAAGACAGCAAGCTTCACTGTGTGTGTGTGTGCGTGTGTGTGTGTGAGTGTGTGTGTGTTTAAAACAACTCTGGGGAGGCCAGGAGAGCTCAGCGGTTGAGCACTTGCCTCACAATCACAAGGCCTGGGGTTCAGTTTCCATCCCCAGCTCGTGCAAACCCCATATGCTGAACTGAGGTGCAACTCGAACAGCCAAGATGGCTCAGTGGTGAAGGTTCTCGCCTCCCATGCAGGAGGCCCCCAGTTCAGTTCCCGCCCCACGTGGCCCCACATCCACCTGTGTGGACTGAAACCATGTCACCACGAATGACATACAACTATGGAGACTGCTCTGGGCCCTTCTCTCTCTCTCTCTCACCTTCTCTCAAACAATCAAATCTTAAAAAAAAAACCCAACTCTGAACATGTATGTTATTATTATTTTTTAAAATTTATTTTATCGTGTTTTTTTAATTTATTTTTATTTATTTTTATTTTTGATGAGAGAGAGAGAGAGAGAGAGAGAGAGAGATACAGAGACAGAGAGAGAACTGAACTGGGGGAGCTCCCAGTTCAGCATATGGTTCCGCACGGGCCAGGGCTGGGATTCAATCCCTGGTCCCCTGCGCTGCAAAGTGAGCGCTCAACCCACTGAGCCATCCCGGCTTCCCCTATTTTATTGTTTTTGACAGAGAGAGACAGAGACAGAGACAGAGAGAAGAATGAGGGCCCAGATCCGTCTCCATAGTTGTACGTTATCAGTTTTTGACGGTTTCATTCCACACAGGTGGGCGGGGGCCACGCAGAGCAGGAACTGGGCTGGGGGCCTCCCTCATGGGAGGCATGTCCCCTTGAGCCAGGGGCCCAACTGGGGGGCAAGAACTGAACTGGGGGCCTCCCGCATGGGAAGCTCACCCCAGTTCCGCATATGGGTCCACACAGGCTGGGGCCGGGATTTGATCCTCGATCCCTGGGGCTGCAAAGCCAGCGCTTAACCTGCGGAGTCATCCCAGCTTCCCCATGTACATTATTTGTACTTGAAACTTTTGCTATCCAGGTAGATTCCCTACAATGAGAAGACATAACAGAGAGATTCCCATAATGCACTTTTCCCAATGGTAACAAGATTTCGCAGACCTGCAGTAGGTGTGACAACTAGGGTAGTGGCCCTAATGCCATCCACCATCTCATTCCATTTTCCTTGTACTCATGTGTGTGTATATGTGTGTATTCAGTTCTGTGCAGTCTGATCAGACTTGTAGGTCATGAATCCACCACCACTGTCTCTGGACGTTGCCTTTCATACATACATCTGGTTTCCCACAGTCCCGCTCCACTCCCATCCCTGCCACGACCCCTGGCAACCCCTGCTCCTCATTTCCCAAATGTGGTCCTTGCAAAACTGTCACGAATACAATAACATCATACCAGAGACAGGGTCCGGCAGAAGTAACGCCCCTTCTTTATGCGCCGGCAAACATAAAAAAAGGGCGTTACTTCTGTCGGATACTGTAGCACCTATGGGATTGGTTTTTTTTCACTCAACAGAATTCTGTGGGGCTTCAGACAAGTCATTGTCTCATCCGTAATCTGTTCCTGGTTTAATGGCCGAGCAGTTCCCATTATGTGGATGAGCCGGCTTGTCAAACCCTTCAGCTATTCAAAGCCGCCTAAACGATTATGTTTGAACCGAGCTCTTTGAAAAACCCCGACGGTTCATTTTTTTTCCCCATCCATTTCTCTCTCTTAGTCAGAGTGGTTCAAATTGGGCAGATTTTGTCCTCAAGGTCAGTGATTATCTGTCATCGCGCTTCTACGACTGAACCTAGCTAGTGAGGTTTTGAAAAACTGATACTCAGTTTTCTGATTTGCCCTTGGTTTTGTAAGTTGACATCTTTGCCCAGAGTCGGTGATGGTTTTTGTTTGTTCTAAGTGCATCTGTGATTGGCCGTTGACACATTTTTACAGCAGCTGTTTTATTCTTTATTTATTTTAAGATCTATTTTGTTGTTTGAGAGAAGGTGAGAGAGAGACAGACAGAGAGAAGGGGGAGGGCCCAGGGCGGTCTCCATAGTTGCACATCATTAGTGGTGACGTGGTTTCATTCCACACAGGTGGGTGTGGGGCCACGCGGGGCAGAAACTAAGTGGGTCTCCTGCCACATGGGAGGCAAGAACCTTTGCCACCGAGCCATCCCGGTGGTTCACAGTTGGGCCGAAGTTCAGCCTGTGGGCTTTCACGGGCCGGGGCCAGGAATCGAACCCGGACCTCGCCCTTGTGAGGCCAGCGCTCCTCTGCTGGGCTGTCCCGGCCTCCCCTGCCACAGCCGTGGGAAGCCCTTATGGAGCACCCCAACATCGCAGCCACATGGTGTCAATGTCAGTGGCTGTCCTGGCTCCCTCCTCATGGAATGTCCTTGGGTCGTGGCATGGCGGGTGACCTTTTATTGTGTCCTGGACACTGTGCTGTGTGAGGAGGTGCTGGGTCCTATTCACAACCTCCGTTTGGGCAGGTGGCCACACTCTGGAGGTTTTGAAGCAGGTCCTGGCTTTCTCACGGACCAGTGACAGGTCAGACCTCTGGTTTCCTGGTGTATCTGCTGCTAATGGGGTGCCCAACCCCTTATCGCTGCTTCGGGGAACGGGGAGGCTTCCCCAGGTTGGGCTGCTGAGGGTCTTGGAGGAGAAGGGGCGTCTCAGGACCATGGGGACCACAGAGCTGCCTGGGCTGACTCTGAGCGCCCACCACCTACGCCAGGGGGCTCTCAGCATAGTGGGGTGTCCCGCCGGTACGTTCCCTAGACTGTAGCTGATAGCGGGAAAGCCCTGTGTGGCTGGGGTGGGCGTCTCCCCACAGGACAGAGCGTGTGACGCTGTGTGTGGGCTGGTCAGATGCGGTGTGTTTATGTGACTCAGCCGGCTCTTCAGATGCGAGCAGGAAGGATAAGTGTCCCCAAGAGCCAGGAGAAGCTTCCCCGGGCACGCTTCCCTCTTGTCACCGTCCCTACGGATGCTTCTGATGGTGGCTGTTCTCTCAGCCCACGTCCCCAAGGCAGGGACAATGACAACTCAGAGCAGAGCCCCCGCAGATTGGGGGTGGGGGGCACGTGGCATGAATGACAGAATGAGCAGGGACCTTGGTGTGTGGCTTGTGGTGATGTGGCCCGTGGTCTGTCGCCATGGTGCTGCCTCGCCTGTGCTGCAGGGCGTTTAGCTTAAAGGAGAGGCTGATGGATCGCCCGGAGGGCACAGAAATGCACAGACCCTTGTCTCTTACACAGGACGCAGGGAAATGAGAGCCCATGTGTGGGTTTGGTGCATCTGCATCTCAGACTCCCCGAGGTGTGTTTTCCAGGAGAGAATGGGGAGGTGTGTGTGTGTGGGGGGGGGCGTAGGCAGAGAAAGCTTCATTTCTGGCTCCACCTACCATGGGCTGAATGCAGGCGGGGGGTCCCCAGGGCTCTGACTTCATTGTGAGCTCAGCGCCCACACACCAAAGAATGAGGGAGCGTCCTTGTCTTCCACCATGTGAGGACACAGTGGGGCGATGGCATGTGCAACTCACAAGGGGGACGTCCCTGGACCCCTGCCACGCTAGCACCTGGCCTTAGACAGGGAAGCACCTTACATGCAGGCCACCAAGCGACAGAAGCCACCTGAAAAGGCTACCTGCGCACGGTGTCATTTCAACTATATGACACCCAGGAAAAAGAGAAATGGGTTACAGTAAAGACCAGGGGCTGTCCAGGGTTGGGGGAGAGGGGTCAGTGAGCAGGGGTTTGAGGGCAGTGGAACTCTTCTCTGTCATGGTAGGGACATGTCATTGTCCATCCGCCACAACCCATAGTATGTACACCAGCAAGAATGCATTGAGGGATGTCGGGCTAGCTCAGCGGCTAAGCACTTGCCTGGCAATTGTGAGGTCTGCAGTTTGGTCCCTGGCCCTGGCCTCTGCAAACCCCATATGCTGAACTGGTAACTGCTAACCGCTGGGATGGCTCAGCTGCCACAGTTCTCACCTCCAGGGAAGCCGGGATGGCTCAGTGGGTTAAGTGCTTCCTTTGCAGCCCCGGGGACCAAGGATCGAATCCCAGCCTCGGCCTGTGTGGACCCATAGGCTGAACTGGGGTGAGCTTCCCGTGCGGGAGGCCCCCAGTTCAGTTCCCACCCTGCATGGTCCCCGCCCACCTGTGTGAAATGAAGCTGATGGACAACTATGGAGACTGCTCTGGGCCCTCCCCCTTCTCTCTCTCTCTCTGTGTCTCTCTCTCACATTCTCTCAAACAATAAAATGAATCTTAAAAAAAAAAAAATAGAGTGAAGGAGGGAAAGGGGGATAAAAATAGAGTGAAAGAAAAAAAACAGCTTCAGAAAAGTATTTTTTTAATGCAATGCCAGCAAAAGAAGCTTATCCTTTCCTAGGGTTTTGATATCAGAACAAAGGACAATTGAGATCAATTGCATTACCTACTTGATTTTTTATAACTTAAATACTAAGTCAATTATTATTTAAGGTATAATGATATAATCCCAAATGGAGAGAGAGCCAATAGCTTTTAATATAAGCGCTTTCTCGATTTGAAACCTAGAATTTTAGTCATAACCAACAGTGTAATAAATTCCAAGAATTCAATGGTGCTTAAACACTTGTTAGCCACTAAGGGGGTCCCTTCATTTTTTATTTTTTTCCACATGAATGCTGGTATGTGGGAAAACAAACAATATTCAGCCATTCGTTCAAGTCTAGCTAACTTCAATGCCTGAGATCATTCTCTCTAAGGAAGACATAATCCTTCTAATAAAAAGACAAAATGCAAGAGCTACTATTCGTTAGAGTTGGTAAAATCAGCAGCATGTTCTGAGCGGGCTGGCAGTTGATGTTATCTAGCAGTGCTTAAGACAGGCGTAGTTTGTCTGCTGTTACTTCCAGAAGGATGGATGGGTAACTTGGTTTTTGATGAGGACAGATTTTTATATCCCTGATGCCTTTCTGGAAAGGAGAGGGAAGGGGAGGGAAGGAGAGGAGAGGAGAGGGGAGAGAGGAGAGGAAAGGAGAAAAAAGAAAAAAGAAAAGAAAAGGAAAGGAAAGGAAAGGAAAGGAAAGGAAAGGAAAGGAAAGAAAAAAGAGAAAGTGTTGCTACTGTCATCTGCTGGGTGGAATGTGAACTCCACTCAGACACTGGGCCCTTAAAAATCCAGGCTGTCTCTTCTTTTCACTTCACACACAGCCTATTTGCTAAAGGGAAGAGCCTGCCTTTCATCTATGGATGTGAGGCATGGCCCCCAGCCCCAGCACCTAATTCATCTTGGGGACGTCCTCTGTTGTGTTGGGTTCTATTTCTTCAGAGGCTGACATTCTTTCTCCTGAACAGAGAGTTTGAGGAGTGTATTTTCCCGTGAGACTCGGAGAGCTAGCCGGGCTTGGAGGGAGCAGGGATGGGGCAGAATTTAGACTGGATTCCGCACAGGGCTGGGTCAGAGCTGTCACTATCCTAGATGGTGGCACCTTCCAGGTCGGGAATCACACTCCTCTGAGGGTCCATGTCCTGAGCTGCCCATGGGACGGCTGGGCAGGAACTGAGACAATCTCACAAGGTCAAGGCCTCTTAAGACTCACGTTCCAAGAGTAGATGTTGCCACATCAACAGCAAGCACCGATGGAAGAAATGCCAAGCTGCATTTCTAAGAAAGCATGAAACAGGAACCAAGGTACCGACACATGGGGACCCCTTGTACCCCACGCCTCCTTCTCTCTCCTCTTCAATTCTCACTGTACTGTTTTCTACCTGCTGGGATGGTCCCCCATCCTCCATTGTCACTCTCCCCATGCTTTCTTCCAAGTGCGGTCATTTCCTCTCTCCTTCCACGCACACTCTTGTTCAGCCTCTTTCTTAGTCCCACCCCCTTCCTGCCATAGTCCCTCAGGCCCCATATTTGTTTCCTGGTCTCTGATGCCCGTGACAGAGCCCACGAACCAGTCTTGGCACAATAGCCTGATCTGAGTGGGGTGTGGGCAGAGGAGCCCAACCCGGAGGGACACAGTGCATCCGGGTCTCGGAGGTGGGGGAGGGGGGCACGCTGAAGTAAGTGGTTAAGTGCAAAAGAGTCTCCTGGAATTGGAGAGTCTTGAAGGTGGAGGCTACTTTATTTCTTCTTTCTGCCTTGGTAAGAAGGGATGGCTACTCCCCCATCTTGGCCGTTGCACAGAATGCTGCGCTGAACATAGGGGTGCATGTATCTTTTCGAATTCCTGGTTTGGGTTTCTGCAGATAAATACCCAGAAGCGGAATCGGGTCAAGACACGGTGGTACAGTTATGCAATGGAATATTACTCGGCCACAAAAAAGGACAAAATCTTTGCATTTGTGACAACGTGGATGGACCTGGAGTGGGGAGTATACTCGGTGGAAGAAGTCAGACGGAGGAAGACAACTAGCATAGGATCTCACTGAGATGTGGAATCCACCGCACAACTTCCACAAGCAAACAAAACAGAAAAGAAAGGAAAAGAATGCTTTCACCACCTCTTCTTGGAGGCAGAAGGCTCGGGGGAACCTTCCGTGGAGGCGGTCCGAGTGGGAGCCTGCGAGTGGGTCTGTGCTTCGATGTGCATTCTTGGGGGGCCGCAGGGGTGCTTCCAGAAGCCCACCCCCAGCTAGGGTGGCTGACCTGGCCCGTGAGGCCCCTGTCTCCCCTCCCGCTCCGCCCTCTCCCGTGTCTCCCAGGCGTGCTGATGGTTGCTGGGTAGGCCCAGCAGCCGGTCTGCCCTCTGGTGTTCAGGGGAAAAAAAGGTGGGGGGCAGCGAGCTGCAGCCCGCGTTTCTGCACCCCGGCCTGGTTCTGCTGGGAGCCTCTCCCGCACCCCACTGTCCGTCCTGGGAGCCCCGGCCCAGCACTGGCGACATAGAATAGATATGAGAGGCCACACACTGCTCTTAGCACTGGGCACGGCCCAGCCGCGGGCTGTCACTCACGGCTGTGGCCACGCCTTAAGCCACAGGAGCCACGGCGACCCCAGCTGGGGGCACAGGCATCCCCAGGCCCCGTCAGAGCAGGAAAATGCCCACTTGTGTGAGGCGCAGTCCTGTCCCCGGCAATTTTCATAGAAAAACCTAACTAACTGCAGGGTTTTTTAAAATCTGCGATGAGGTGAAATGTAATAGGATTCCACAAACTTCGAGTCAAAGACCCCATTTAACCTCTTAAAACCCCTCCCACTGTTTATATTGTATTGTATCTATCACATCACCTCTCATCATATCAATCATATATCAATCATATATCATGTCAATCACATCAATCATATATCACATCATTTCATATAAATCATACCAAATCGATTATATATCACATCATATCAATCGTATATCATATATCATCATATCATATATATCATATATCAAATCAATCATTATATCAATCATATATCATGTCAATCATCAAACATATATCACATCATATCAATCATATATCAATCATATCCCATATCATATATCAAATCAATCATGTAGCATATCATATCACTCATATATCATTTCAATCATATATCATTTCAATAACATATATCAATCATATCATATATCATATATTGCATTATATCATATATGACGAAAGAAGTTCCAAACCTAAAGAAAGCTATTTGACTCAAAGCTGAGGTTCAGGGGAAGCTGGGATGGCTCAGCAGGTTGAGCGCTCATGTTGCAGCCCCAGGGTCCAAGGATCGAATCCCGGCCCTGGCCGGTGTGGACCCATATGCTGAACTGGGGGGTGTCCTCAGCTTGGTTCTCGCCAGAGCGTGCTTCCCAGGTGGGAGGCTCCCCCCGGCCAGGTTCCTGCCCTGCTCATCCATGTGCCCACCTGTGGAATGAAACCATGTAGAAAACTAATGAGGTACAACTACGGGGACTGCTCTGGGCCCTCCCCTTCTCTCTGTCTCTGTCTCTCTGTTGAAAACAATAAAAATAAATCTTTAAACCAAAAAAAAAAGCTGAGGGCCAGACCCAGAAGCAAAATCTCAAAAGGATTGAGAGAGTGCTCTGATGAGTAGCCATTGTCCCTGTTTTATACTTGAGAACCAAGCGAGGAGACTAAGGAAGGTCACGTGGAACCTGCTGGAAGCAGGTGAGGGGCGCAGGGAGGTCGCCTGGGCCGTGATGCCCGCCCCCTCCCCCCAGGGGCATTCCCCGGGGGACCCCATGCGAGGGACCCACAGACAGCCGGGTGGTGCGTGGGGCCTTCCGCCCACGTGGCTTTCCGATGGAGTCGGGGGACTGGTGTTTCCGGCGCCCCTTGCGGCAGAGGGCCTTGGAGGTTAGCATTGGGGTCACGAGACCCGCGCGGCGTCCTTGTGAAAGTGAAGGCCCCGATGCGAAGGCGCAGACGCCCCGAGCCTGTGCCAATGCTACATTGTCACCAGCAGATGGCACTGTCCACCCACAAATACAAAAGCGATTTAAAAAAAATATTTTTTCCCCCTCTCCCTTCCAAGACATGCTTACCCACGTTTTTTTCATCGAACCTTATCACGCGGCCGTTTTTTGTGCTGGAGAAGAATGGTATTGTTCATCCCTTTAGAGGAAAACTGTATGTTAGAGACTGGCTTCCAAGAGACGCACACTTCATAGATTAGCTGAGCTGCGACAGCACATTGCAAATAATTTGTGGAACGCTCACTATCTGCTTCTGGGATGGGGGAACCCCCAAAGGGCTGCAAACCTGATTCTCAAGGATCTTTAAAAAACTCTTTTGGAAGGATGAGACTTCTTAACCTGATACAACAATGCATAAGGCCTCAGTTTTAGTGCATAAAACTAAAAGTAAGTGTCAGATTGTTTGAGGAGAATGGGGGTGTTCAGGGGGAACTGGAGCCCGAAGACAAAGAGGGTGACTTCCTTTGGTGGGTGACAGGCGATTATTTCCCCCACACACACACACTCCCCCACCCCCAGTGAGAGTAAAGACAAAGAATATTTTCTGGAGGATTCGTCTGATGGAGTGGAGAGAGAGGAGACAGATGGGAGTGGCATTATCGGGGTTCACAGGAGTGAGAGCAGCATCTCTTGCAGGGATCACCAGAAGTGAGACTGAGACCCAGAGGGCGTGAGGGGGGAGGGCAGGCCACAGGCCAGCAGGGGCAGCTCTGTCCCCATGGTGACCGCCCCTGCCTGTGACATTCAGGGCGCGTGGTGTTCCACCATTAACAACACCAGGATGTCCCCCGAAACGCTCTCCACTCCCTTATACCGCCAGGTTTTTATTCCAAGCACGGGGAAGCTGGGATGGCTCAGTGGGTTAGGCGCTCACTTTGCAGCCCCAGGGACTGAGGATCGAATTCCGGCCCCGGCCTGTGAGGACCCATATGCTGAGCTGGGGAGTGCCCCCAGTTCAGTTCTCACCGGGGCGAGACCCCGGCCCAGTCCCTGCCCTGTGCAGCCCCGCGCCCACCTGTGGAATGAAACTATGTGGAAAAACCGATGATGTGCAACTATGGAGACTGCTCTGGGCCCTCCCCCTTCTCTCTGTCTCTGACTGTATCTCTCTGTCTGTCAAAAAAAATAAATAAATCCTTAAAAAAAAAAACAACCAACAACTGATATTCCGAGCAGGTTTTATTCTAAGGACCACAGAGATGTCCTACAATCATCCACTTGAGGGGATCATTGTGCACAAAGCTCCTGGTCTTAGAAGTCACACATTCTTTAAGTGGGGGGGCGAAGGTGATGGGCAGCCCAGTCGCTCCGGGGTCTCAGGTCCCCAGGGCTTATCACAGGGTGACAATCTCATGCCCGCGGCTTGTTGGGGCCACAGCTGCTGGGGCAGTCAGACAGAACCCCGCCTTTCCCCCCCACTCGCTGTCTGACCTTGACAAGCTTGGGCACGGGCCTGCGTGCCTCAGTTTACTTAAGTATAACCCGGGGAGAGCTTGCCCACCCCTCAGGGTGGAGAGAGTCCCCTACAGGTGGCCTGAAACACGTGACCGGCGATGAGCCACGTGTGGGCACGAACGCCGCAGTTCCGACCGCGCCTCCCACGCATGTGCGCGGCATGAGCGAGGCAGCCGGTTCTGTCGCAGGAAACCCCAGTGCATTGAATGTGCGTCCAGAGAAAGGCCATGGAAGGACCTAGCGCCCCCTGCCTGCGGGCGGGGCGGTGTCAGGAAGGCCGGTGCTGCTGCAACGTGGGGCTGAGTCACCGCGCAGCAACCCCGGGGACACGTCTATTTATAGCACACTGTTGCTAAACCGATAACGGACCCCTTCTCCCACACACACGTGCTGGGCGTGGACACGGGACAGAAAGACCCCGCGTGTGCACCCGCGCTGAGTGTCTGTGGGGTCAAGACGAAGGTCCTTGGGACCACCCAGCCCCTGTGGGAGGGGGCACACAGTGCGGGTAGGGGCCATCCCTCAGCCCTACTTCTCTTTCCTGGCGCCTTTAGAAGTGGATGCGGCTTCCTTCTAGAAAGTTTGCGAAAGTACACCTGTGCTTGGTCCCAAGCCCTTGGACACCAGAGGCCAGAGCGCCTGCAGTTTCTGGATAGAAGGGGCACTGGGATCTTTGTGGGATCCTTGCATGACTTTGCACATGCCTTTGGGTCTGTCCTCTAACCCAGGGGTGTCGAACTGGTGGCCCGTGGGCCGCATGCGGCCTCCGAGGTAATATTTTGTGGCCCACGATGCTCTGAAATGAAATGAAAATAGAAAAAATGGTTATGAAGAAAATAGCGCTTAGGGGAGATCGAGGCAATATCGTACACTCAATGCCTTGTGAACCCTTTAACTACTGAAGACGAGTAGACACCTGGCCCAGTGCCTTTCCTGGGGGCCTGTGGGCGTGTATAATTGCACTCAGTTCTGGTGACGTTTGTACATGGGACGTGGCCCGTGTGAATCTTGCCTGTTGCACCAAATGGCCCGTGTTTTCATTGCGTTTGACACCCTTGGTCTAACATCACCTCAAAAGACACCCGGAGACATCCGGACCTTTGGATCCTGGACGCGCTCCGTTGGTTTGGAGCGAGGGTCCTTGGAGATGTGATCAAGTTCAGGATCTGAAGATGGGGAGATGATCCGGGATCATGGGGTGCATGTCTTCTCATCAGAGGCAGGCACTCCGTCAGAGGCAGAGCCACCCACGGGGGGCGGTTTCTGGAAGCAGCCACAGAAAACCAATGCGGAAGAGGCAGCCAAGTCTTCATCCACAGCCACTACCATGAGACACTGGTGTCCTCGCCGAGGGTCCTAGGGGGAGATGGTGGGGGGCGACTGCCCTCTGTTCACCCACAAGAGACTTTTTCAAAATAGTTCTTAAAATCATTATGAAAGTCAAGCCCATTTGTAGTGGAAAAAGGAGCCAAAGAGTATGGTGATCGTATGAAGTTAAAAACGTGCCCTCCAGTGGGTTGTGCATTTGCCTCAAGATTGTGTGGTCCCGGGTTCAATTCCCAGCCCCTCCCGGTGGCGCCACTGGTAACCCCCAGGATGGCTCAGTGGTGAAGGTTCTCGCCTCCCATGCGGGAGGCCCCCAGTTCCGTTCCCGCCCTGCGTGGCCTCACATCCGCCTGTGTGGCATGAAACCACGTCACCACTAATGACACACAACTAGGGAGACTGCTCTGGGCCCTCCCCTTCTCTCTCTCTCTCTCTCTCCTTCTCTCAGAATAATAAATCCAAAACAAACAGAAGTGTGCCCTCCACTGCTGTTCCCAGATGTGAGTCCTCTGGGTGTCTTTGTATTCTTTAAATTATTCTGAGCAGAAGATCATTTACATCTCTCTGTTTTGACACAAACCAGATTGTTTATTCACACCACACATTTCCTCTCTGTTCATTAGCAAATGGATCTTGGGAGATCTTTCCATATGTGGATACAGATATGTCCTCCGTCTTTTCTTCAACAATTGTGCACACATTTCATTGCATGGCTTTATCATCATCATCAACGTGCAAAATAGTGAATGACTAAGGGAACTGACTATGTTTCTGTGTTGACAAGGTTGGGGTGACTTTAAAGATTTATTGTATTGCTTTTGACAGAGAGACAGAGACAGAGAGAAGGGGGAGGGCCCAGAGCCGTCTCCATAGTTGTACGTCATCAGTTTTCCACATGGTTTTGTTCCACACAGGTGGGCGGGGGCCGTGCAGGGCAGGAACCAGGCTGGGGGCCTCCCACATGGGAAGCACACCCCAGTTTAGCTTATGGGTCTACACAGGCTGGGGCCGGGATTCGATCCTCAGTCCCCAGGGCTGCAAAGCAAGTGCTCAACCCACTGAGCCATCCTGGCTTCCCCAAGGACGGGGGTGATTTTAAACTGCACTTGTATAAGCACAGAATGGTTTTTTTCTCCCCAAATCACCACAGATAATTGATTGCATTCAAAAGACTGCCTGCAGATGAGGTCTGGCTTCTACGCAGCAGCCCTAAGGTTTGGGGAAGACATCTGAGACTCACAAAGCACCTTCCCTTCTTGCCCCTAAACTCTTGTGCCTCAGACAAACACACCACAGTGCGTTCATGCCTCCTCCATTCAATCAGTGTGTTCCAGAGCCTTCTGGGTTCCCAGAGCTGTGAAGATGACTAACACAAACATCCCGCGTGCTAGCCGCTTGCTGGCAAGTTGCTAGAATAATCGTCCCCCATCCAGAGTGGTCTGGAGTCAGGCGCTGCTCTGAAGAATGCCACCCCTATGTATTTGTCCAGTTTTCATGTGATTGGCAGCCTACGCTTCAGACAGAGGCCTCCTGGCTTACTGGAGTCGCATTGGTAGGAATTGGCCCAGCCACAGTGGCATTAACACCTCACTTAGTGAGGCCAGTGTGGTGACAGCTCCTGCTCTGTCCCCAGCCACCCCCAGCTCAGTAGCCGAGGACCACAGCAGACAGCTTGGCTCATGTTCCTGCAGCGTGGGCGGTATTTAATGAAGGCCATGCCTCTTCCCTCTTCTCCTGGACTTGGAAATTCAAGAACGTGGCTTCCTGGCATGCCAGGATAGCTCAACAGGTTGAGTGCTGGCCTTGTAATCTCGAGGTCCCGGGATCGAATCCCAGCCTCGGCCCGTGCAACCCATAGGCTGAACTGCGGTGCAACTGGTAACCGCTGGGATGTTGGCGAAGGTTCTTGCCTCCCAGGTGGGAGGCCCCAGTTCAGTTCCCGCCCCCAGGGCCCCACATCCACCTGTGCAGAATGAAACCACGACACACGTAAGGATGTACAACTGTGGAGACTGCTCTGGGCCCTTCCCCTTCTGTCTCTCATCTTGTCTCTAAAACAATAAAGTCAATCTTAAAAACAACAACACGTGGCTTCTGCATTGGTCAAAACAATCAGGTAAGACTGAAGGGAACAGGACAAAGTCCTGTGTCTGTCACGGAGGCAAAATCCAGGCCACCACCGAGCAGGGGACAGGTGCTGTGGAGACGAGCTTCCTCTGCAGGGGGCACCTGGCCACCCACAGACCCCCCGACCACACAAGAAGAAAAAGAAATGTCACAGAAGGGGTAGAGCGGGTGACCCTGACAGACCGGTCCCTGCCGGCTCCAAGGATCACAGACACAGATTGGGGGAGGGTTTGTGGCCAAGGAGCCAGCCAATCCCCTCCTCCCCCCCCCCCCCCCCCCCCCCCCCCCCCCCCCCCCCCCCCCCCCGCCCTCCTGGGCACACCTGTGGGCGGGGCACAGCGGCGGTGGCCACACCCCCGTGACTACAGGAAGAATATGCTAATGAGCAGATGCCCGCCTTTTCTGTGGCTTGTCAAAGCTGCAGTTGACCTTGTGGGGAAAGATAATACAGTGCAACTCAGGGGCCCGCGGTCAATATTTTACTCAAGAGTCCTAAACGAGGGACCAGAGAATCAGCTGACAGCAAAGCCTCCCCTTTGTCCCCGGCCGGGCGGGGCTCAGGGTGGGGTGGGCATCTGTCACTTGCTCCAGCCAGTGGAGGGCCTGAGGGTGACTTGGGTGGGAGGTGCCCATGACAAATTCCGTCAGATTCCTTGTCCTCATCTGATACGGTCACCCGGATGCATCTGATGATACAAGACAGTGAAATGTCCCTGGGTGGCTACATGGCTGTTTCTTTGGGATCCAAACAATAGCTGTCGTTGAGGACTTTCTAGGAGGAGAAGGTTTGTAAAGAGAAGCCAGCATGCCCGATGTCACCCTAGCTCTAGGACGTGATGGGGTCACCCCTTGTGCCTGGGACCCAGGACACGTCAGTGACAGCCCGAGTCCCTTGTTTGTTATAAACAGAGACAGGAGACCCACAGAGTGAAGACCCGCATGAGGGACCCCACGGAGCAGGCAGAATCGGGCCCGGTGGGCACCCCTTTGAATTTCGGGAGCTCCGTGTTCTCTAGACCCGCTGGGGCCAGAAAGCTTTGCTCAGCACACCTAAGAGAGGAGTCACCCGCCCCCAAGAGAGAGTTGAAGTCAAAACCAAAGTCTCACAATCATATCCAAAACATCCCGGTGCTGATGAAAAAGTCACGCACGCATTGGACCAAGAACGAGGAAGATCGCAAACTGCCTGAGAAGACCCTCAGTAGCAGTCACCACTGAGGTGACACTCAAGGCATGTCCCAGTGATCTGACAAAAGCGTTATTTTTTTAAGATTTTTAAAAATTGTTTTGAGAGAAAGAGAGAGAGAGAGAGAGAGAGAGAGAGGGAAGGAGCCCAGAGCAGTCTCCATAGTTGTACGTCATTAGTTGGGACAGGGTTTCATTTCACACAGGTGGGTGTGGGGCCGTGTGGGGTAGGAACTGAACTGGGGCCTCTCACATGGGAGGCGAGAACCTTCACCGCCATCCTGGTGGTTGCCGGGGCTGGGATTCAATCAGCGGACCTCAAAATTGCAAGGCCAGTGCTCAACCTGCTGAGCTCTCCCGGACTCCCCGGGTGCCCCTTTAGCTAGAAATCCTTTCACACCAGCGGAGGTATCTTCATGATCCTAGGGCGCTGCCCTGTGTCGATCTTCCAAAGCTGGTGACTACATAGGCCAGGAGAGGTGTGACAACCTGCCAGCAGGGGTCAGGGACCCGGAGACACAGCAATGAGCAGAGACATTCGGCCCGTGCTGGGTTCGACTCCCGCCTCCACTTCCAACAACATTGTTCTCTGAGCTCCCAAACTTTATTTCCAAACTCTTGATTATGTTTGTGCATCTCCTGGGCCCTTCAGGGGTGGGTAGATCGCTGGGTCCCTGGTTCACCTAGACTAACGAGCCAGTGTGCAACCCGACAGTGTAGCACGTGGTCCTCATTTTCTATTTATTTATTTTTTTTAAGATTTATTTTATTGTTTTTGACAGAGACAGAGACAGAGACAGACAGAAGTAGGAGGGCCCAGAGCCATTTCCATAGTTGCACATCATCAGTCGTGACATAGTTTCATTCCACACAGGTGGGAGGGGGCCATGCAGGACTGGAACTGGGCTGGGGGCCTCCCGCATGGGAAGCTCACCTCAGTTCAGCCTATGGGTCCACAGGAGCCAGGGATGGGATTTGATCCTCAGTCTCTGGGCCTGCAAAGTGAGTGCTTAACCCACTGAGCCATCCCGGCTTCCCCCCTCGTTTTCAAAGGAAACAAGCCACACACAACATAAATCCATGGGTCTATTTCCAGCCCATCTGTGTCCCGGGCCGTCGCAAACCGCTAAAGTTTCAGAAATAGACGAAAGCTTTTCCAGCTAAATGAAGACCAAAGGCCAAGGGTAGTGGGGTCTCCGAATGAGAAAAACAGAAACCTTTCTGCTCATATTTTCAGGGGGTTATAGAATGTGAAATTGGCTCCTTGAAGCGCATGAACTTGACTACCCAGATATGGCCCAACCCACTCCTGTTTCAGGGGGCTGTTTGAAATCCGTCCCATCGAACGAGAAACCAGTTTGCTGCCTCCCCCACCCATGTTCGCCCATCTGCTTATTTCCTGCCTTTGAAAACAAGAGTCAAAGAGGAGGCAGACACCAAGGCCTCCCCGCCACCCCCTCCTCGCTTCTCGCATCCGGGAAAGATGTTTAGTGCCAGGCTGGAGTGAGAAAATCAGCCGGAGCCCAGCTGACACAGCTTAAAGACACAGCTTTGGAAAACTCGGTGGGTTCTGCGGAATCCACCCAAGCTTCTGGGGGCCATGGGATTTATGGGTTTGTTGGCGTGGATGTCCCAGGGGCAGGAAGGACACTAAATGTCTGCTCCTCATCAGCATTGCCATGAGCCCTACTGTCCGATAGCATAAATCAGCCAAGGGGCTTTGTCCTCAGGCAAACCTACAAGCTTCTTCCTCATAAGCCTTAAATGTCTTTCTTGCAGGGCCTGCCTGCCTCCCTCCGTCCCAACTTTATTTAATCATGGTAAGAACGCTTTCCATGTGACCTTCTCTCTGAACACTTTGTTCTTAAAGATTTATGTTATTGAGCGGGAGAAGGTATGAGAGAGAGAGAAGGGGGAGGGCCCAGAGCCGTCTCCATGGTTGTCCATCATGAGTGGTGACATAGTTTCATTCCACACAGGTGGACGTGGGGCCCCAGGGGCAGTAACTGAACTGGGGGCCTCCCACATGGGAGGCGAGAACCTTCACCACCATCCCAGGGGTTCGGCCTGTGGGCTTGCACGGACCAGGGCCAGGATTCAATCCCCAGACCTCACGGTTGCAAGGCAGGCGCTCAAGCTGTTGAGCTATCCCCTCGCCTGCATTTTTAAAAGGCCCTAGAGATTCCCCACCATTTTCTTTTGATGTGTGCTCTTGCTTCCTGCTCGTAGGCAGCTGCGGGCCAGAGGCACTTTGCTTCCATAATGGCCAATTAGTTCCCTATTCTCCACACGATGCCCCCTAAGTTCCCCAAGGAAATGAGCCATGGGCCCCCAAACCGTCAACAGAGGGACAAGACGCACCTCTGGTCTCCAAGTCACTGCAGAAAACAATGAGAAGACATTGCTAAAGCCAGCACTGTGCGACAGAGCTCGTCTGCTGACACGCATCTACAGCAACCTCAGTCCCTTTTGCTACCAGCCTGCAGTGTAGAGAGAAGACAACCCTTTTTATTTATTTTGTTCCTTTTTGGACTCCAGCACTTCAAGAGCTTTGCCAGCGCCAACGTTGGCAAGACATGCGCATTCTTCTCTACGTAGGTCCCAGCTGATGCAATCCCAATTCTTTTTTGAGCACCAAACAGAGAGAGAGAGATGGCCAAGCCAAGAGAAGCAGATATTTTACCCCCATCCTCCCTAACAAGGTACTTAGGCCCTGGAATTAAACAGCAAGAGGAGTCATGACCAAGCTGTCACTCCCATTAGGTTGTCTCTTCACTATGCTTCATAGGTGACAAGTACCTCTGATTGCATGTGATGGATCGACACCCTAAATACCATTTTTAAAAAACGTTTATTTAGTGTTTGGGAGAAGGTGAGAGAAAGAGAGGAGGGCCCAGAGCCGTCTCCATAGTTGTTCATCATTAGTGGTGACATGGTTTCATTCCACACAGGTGGGTGTGGGGCTGTTTGGGGTAGAAAGATAACCAGGGGCCTCCTACATGGGACATGAGAACCTTTGCTTCTGAGTCATCCCAGTCATTACCAGTTGTGACCCAGTTCAGCATATGGGGTTGCATGGGCTAGGACCAGGAATTGAACTCTGGACCTCATGATTGTGAGGCAAGCGCTCAACCACTGAGCTATCTTGGTGTGCCCCTGAATACTGTTGTTGTTGTTTTAATTTAAATATTTGCAATAAAATTATTTTGCAAATGGGGAGCTTATTATCGAAGGACTCTTAGCATGAGATCTCTTAGTAAAGCAATAAATCCTTTGTGCTTATTTAGTGATAAAAAATCAATACAATAGAATTACAGGAAGTGTCAAAAATGATAAAAACGAATTATGTGCAGTCTGCTAACTCAAGTGAGACTCATTCAATTATTCTGTTTTCTAGCTTTTGTGCATTAAACATATGAGTTGTACTTGTTGAAACTACTAATAGACTAGCACCGGGTTTCTGACCCCCCCATCATTATATAGTAAATAGAATCCACTTTTTTATTATGGTACATTGAACTTGTTTCTAGTTTTTCACTGTGGTAGTAAAAGCGATGGATGTTTTGAGCATCTGTATCCCCATCCCATTGTAAGTAACTGCAGCAGCAATACAATAAGCATAGTCATCTCAGTTCTTCCCTGTATGTCCCTGGCATCTTTGAAGCAGCTGCCCCAGTGCGAGAGCTCAGAGTGAGCAAGTCTTTCCATGAGTAAGTCTGTGTGCAGGTCCTTTAAGAGGAGTGCCTGAGACTCCAACCACCGTGTCTCACCCAGCCACCAACCCTGCTGGTTTCCACAGCCAGTTCTGCCGGTCCTTGAAGCTGGGAAATATGGCTCAAAACCTGTTGCCCTCAGCCATTTACATAGCATTGCCTTTTCAAAATTCCTAAGCAAATGAGGGTTCATTTTTCTCCATGAACACGGAACCTGGAAGTAGGCAGATGCTCGCAGTGGCTCAGCATCTCCAGGTCCTAGTTTGTATCTCCGTCTTTCTCTTTAGTCTTTCTCTCTTGGTCACAATTGGAAAGCATTTATCGACTTAAGTAAACATAGGGCAAGACAATGATACATTTGACAATGACTAGGGAGGAAATGGACAAAAACACTTACACAAAGTGACAAACCAAATGTGAGTCAGTTACTCGAGCATCTACATCTCTCTCGGCATTAAAGACTTCACAAAGTCTAAACTTTCTTTACACTGGTCTTTAGCATATTAGCACATTACCCCCACCCCCCACCCCCAGCCCCTATTTAATCAAGACTTTTGTTCCATGAGCAGCCCTGACCTGGTTGGCAGGGACTGATTCCAAGAAGGAACCTTCTTTCCTTTATGGAGAGTCGGGATGAAGATGTGGGAAGGAGCGAGTGCTCACGAGGGGTATTCACATACATTTCATATCAACGTACAGAGCACAGAGTAATTTCCATCACATGTTCCATGCAGACAGAAGTGGTACTGTTTTTCTGGCGGTGACATAGAGCCAGGGCCGCATCTCCCAGTCTTCAGAGTTTGGCATGAAGTGGGTGATGCATGGTGGTGATTTTAAACCAAGCATGAGTTTGTGATGAAGGGAGAGTGCTGATGACTTGTAAAAGCAAGAAAAGAAAAAGGAAAATATTGACCATGGTTTTGAATTGAGGACCCGGGACTTCCTTTTGTTTTATTATTAATTATACAGGCTTTAGGCAGCACATTCTATCTCCCAGTGCCCAAGCTGAAATGGGAGCAAGAGAGCCTCTTCCTGAATTTATCCTATAGGGGCAGTGAAGAAAATGGTTTTATCTGTATCTATCTATCTATCTATCTATCTATCTATCTATCTATCTATCTATCTACCTACTTACCTACCTATCTATCATCTATCTGTCTATCTGTCATCATCATCTATCTTTTATCTATCTAACATATACGGTATCTATCATCTTCTATATCTATCTTTCATCTATCACTTATCTTCTACCTATCTAGCATGTATCTATATATCTTTCATCTATCCATATCTATTATCTATCTATCCATCCATCCATCCATCATCTATCAATATCTATCTATCCATCATCTATCAATTATCATCTATCTATCATATCTATCTATAATCTATTTTCTATCATCTATCTATATCTATCTATCTATTTACCTCTCTATCTATCATCTATCACAGATTCCTACTGCCTTTGTTTGTACCCCTCTAGTTTAGCAGATTCTTAAATCTGTTCTTCATCTGCAGGCTGCATTGCTTATCAAAGATGGCCTACTTCCAAGCTCTGGGCTGCGAGCCAAGCTTTGGTAAAATGTAACTCAAGAGGAAAGAGTCTCATCTCTCTTCTCTGTTTCATTTGGGTCAGGCTGTAAGTGGCATCTAAGGCAAAGAGGACACATTTATCCACTATATTGCTAGGCTTTGAAATAGAGCTGATGAGGGACCTTAGTCTGCTCAGAAGCTAATGGGACACTTCCATTCCCCCCATCACCTCCTGGCTCTCCCTAAGCCTCCTCTCTGATTTTTCATCTCCATAGCCCTTTCTGATTTCACCCTCTCACTTGGCAAGCCAGTGTTTACTCTATTTTCCCCTTTCCCCTGCTCTTCCCATCAATCTCTCCAATTCAGTCCCTCTTTCATTCTCTGTCTCTGCTCTCCTTTTTCTTCTGGCCCTTCTCCTTGACACCTTGTTCCTTCTGTTTTCTCCTTGCCTTTTTCTCTGTGTTTGCACCTTTGAATGGCTGTTATCATTCATGGACCTCAAAGCAAATATAGACCCTCAGAATATAGACAGCAACCTCAGAACCGAAGGCTGCAGGTCTGTTCATTCATTCCCTCCATGAATAGGACTGAGTGCCTACTTCTCCCCACTACTACACCAGACCCGGGGGACAGAAATGGAGACATGACTTCTTATAGAGCTATGGCTGCTTGCGGTTGTGAAAGAATCCACAAAATAAAGCAGGAAGAAGGGAAGCCGTTTTATTGGACACACTCAAGGGAGAGTGGGCAGAGTCTGAGAGGGACAACTGTGAGGATGAGCTCTGGTAGCTAGCCTTATATAAGGGAAAAAATCAATCTCAGTTACTACAGAGTTGGGGCTGTGGGCTCTACTGAGTGGTTGAGTCTGAGCAGGGAGCGATTGATCATGACTTTGGGTCTTGGTGTCACTCATGGCATTGTTTGGTTTGGTTCCCAGGGGATTCGGTCCAGGGGGCCAACCTGCTTTCATGAGTCCAGAGCTAAAACGTGACCGAGGCCCAGATATTATCGTAAGTTGATCGACACTCTATTTCTATGGTTAACAGACCTGAAGTTTTGTTCTCCGGACTTATTTTGATGTTGATCAGAATCTGATGTCCTAGGGGCTTAATGATTAAATGAAGTGGGCATATAGTATGTGTACAGGTAGGTAGGAAGGTCTAAGGGAAAGAAGGCAAGTAAGTTACAGTTCTATTAGGCTTTAACAAAGTGACCTTGGAAATAAGGACTATCCTGGTTTCATTCAAAATTCAGGGGTCTGTTGTGTAGTAACTATAGATTTTAACCCAGGGCATTGTTCTGTCAGAATGCAGCTGTTGGTTGGATCGTCTAACTATGGGTCCTGACCCTGCCAAGACATCCTGGCAGTAATTTTTGTTAGCTATGTTAGCCCTACCTGAACACTCCTTTGTGAAAGAATGTTTTTTGTTCTCATGGCCTTTCTCCCAGAGTTGTTCAATGAATACTCATGTTTTTGTGTAAAGGAGAGGAACAGATCAGAGATGCAACATGGACACACCTAGTCCTTCAATGATTTTAGCAAATGCCCAGTGATTTGATCATTACGAGAAGCAGCAAAAGGAATGGTTCTAAGCCAATACTGACAATAAAATTAGGATAGTCGAGATCTGGATAGTATCCCAATTGAATTATGGTCCCTCACAGGTGACCCGAGGCCACCTTCAGAAGTTGACACAGAATTCTTCAAATGGCTTTTTATGATGGGCTAAGGCCTCCCATAGCCATAAAATATGGTCATATGATAGAGCCTTTATCCATCTTTTGGAAGAAATTTGAGGATAAGGTCTGATGTGAACTTGGACTTGAATGGTCCTATTATCTTTTCAGAGAAAGTAACTGTTAAACAATGTAGTTCGTTCAACCATTTACAGTAGATATTGGAACCCTATCAGGAACCTTCTGCCTTAACCAAGGAGTTCCTCATCTAGTCAACTGTCACATTCATGGAATTTCCCAGCCAAATCAACACAGTGGTTCTGAGTGCTTACACAGTTTGGCTTTGGATCCATGGAATTACTGACTTGGCTGGGAAACTGTGTCACAATCAGTCCCCTTCAACACTCTCCCCCAGGTTCCTGGTGGTGCTCAAAGGACTGAAACTGCTACTTCATGTGCAAACTCCTGGACACATGGACATGTGAAGATTCTAGAAGCATGCACATGATCTCCAGCTCCCCAAAGCTCATCACAGTATCCGCCTCATCTCCAGCAGGTCATCAATAAACAGGGGATGGGTGACACTACCCGATGCATCAACGAGCCAGATTGAATCGTCTCCCAATATGTTGGTTAAACACATCTGAGTTTTCCAGAACTCACTATTCATAGGCCAGGGAGTCTCTGCTTCTCTTTTCATGTTGACATTCCACGTGAGTGCTTTGCCAGGACACATGCCCCCAGGGGAGGGCAACACTGGAGAAAGAGAATAATGGAGAATCAGGGTCAGAAATGCCAAGTCAGTGACTACCCATGAGCACGTGGTTTAACAATGAAACATCATTTGTTTGAAGTCTTCTGTGATGAGTGCCTGGAAAAGACATCAGGAGCAGGGAATTTGAAAGGATTGCAAGACGAATCCCCAACAGAAGCCAGTAGAGTAGATGTAGAAATGGAAGTAGAAATGGAAATAGAAATGGACTTACGAAAGTTGTCAACAGAAAGGCATGAACAGTGAGAAAAAGGAGACAAGAATGTTCTGGAATGGATATACTTTCATGAAAGGCTATGGCCAGACTTCTTTGTTTCTGCCCTTCTAGCCAGTTTGTGCGGTAGAATCTCTCTGTGGTGTCTATTTGCATTTCCCCGATGACTTATGAGGTTGCGCTTCATCTCACGTGCCTGTTGGCCATTTGCGTGTCTTCTTTTCTTAAGTGCTTGCTCACATAGTTTGCTCCTTTTTCATCGAGTTGTTTGATGTTTTTTCTTATCAAGTTATAGTTCTTTGTCTATTTTAAATGAAAGTCTTTGTGTGAAATCTAGGTGTTGCAAAGACTTGGATAACCTTTTCATTTTTGTAACTGGGCCTTGAAGGGCAAAACTATTTTTATGTTGAGTACATCCAACTTACTGTTTTTTTCTTTTAGAGTTTGGGCTTTTGTGTTACAGCTCATAAATCTTAGCCAAACCTCCACTCACTAAGCTCTTCTATTCATTTTTCTTCAAGAAGCTGTAGAGTTTGGCTCTTCCATTTCGGGCTAAGATCCATCTTGAGTTATGGGATGGGGTACGGCCCAAAATTCATTTTGAATTTTGATGTCCATTTGTCCCAAGACCATTTATGGAAAAGACTATCTTCTTCCTATTGAATTACCTTGGCAGCTTTGAACAATTCATCTCGATAAGGAAAGAACTTCCACTTCTAGAATTATGAAACAGATGTACCTTCTGTATTTCTGCTATGGACAGCAGAAACTATAGAAAAGTGTGTCTTATCAGACGAGAAACTGGAGAGAGTTGCAACCCAGAAAACTAAGAGGCTCAAAACAAATAAACAAACAGCCAAAGAAAAACTCTAATTCTAGGCAAAGGATAAGGAAAGAGGAAATCCATTATAGAAAAATAAATCAGTCTCTACCATTTCTTTCACCAACAGTTGTAGAAAAAAAAGAGTCTACCCCAGGGGTGTCCAACCTTGTGGCTTCCCTGGGCCACATTGGAAGAATTGTCTTGGGCCACATACATCAAACCCACTCACACTAACGATCGCTGATGAGCTAAAAAGGTCGCAAAAAACCTCATTGTGTTTTAAGAACGTTCACAAATTTGTGTTGGGCCGCCTTCAAAGCCATCTTGGGCCGCATGCAGTGGCTTGGACCCGCTTGGCCTAGACTTCCATATTTGTGTCACAAATTCCCTTCTCCCAATGGGGCGATGTCAGGGAGGGACTTGTAAGGAACCACTCCCCATGGGCCTTATTTATCGACTGCAATAAATGCCAAAATGTAAAACTGTACATGTGGAGTTGATAGGCTTATATTATATATGTGACTACTATCAAAGAAATCACACTTCTTTTTCTTTTTTTTCTTTTTAAGATTTATTTTTATTTTATTTATTTATTTTTTTGACAGAGAGACAGAGAGAGACAGAGGGAAGGGGGAGGGCCCAGAGCAGTCTCCATAGTTGACAGCATTAGTTTTCCATATAGTTTCACTCCACAGGTGGGCGCAGGGCTGTGCAGGGCAGGGACTGGGCTGGGAGACTCCCGCAAAGACCCCGGCAAGAACTGAACTGGGGGCACACCCCAGTTCAGCATGTGGGTCTGCACTGGCTGGGCAGGGACTCAATTCTAGGTCTCTGGGGGCTGCAAAGCGAGCGCTTAACTGGCTGAGCCATCCCAGCTTCCCCTGGTCCTCCATTTTAATGTTAGATCATTCTTATGCCACATGCTGCTGACTTTACTGAGCTTATCATTGCAAAAATGTGCATAAAACAAAACTCGAACCCTACATTTAAATAAAAGGGACATAGATTGTTGGAGGGGGTTGGGGGGAGCGGGAAGGGAGGTTGGGGGGAGAAGGAGGAGAAACATTCAGACTGTCAGACCCCCTCTGTTCAAGCAGCCCTGGGTCGTGCTTTGCAAATCAGTTTGAGAAGCAGCGAGCTGGCTGTCCACGTGGTGTTCTATTGTACCCGGTTCCGTATTTATTCACTCCCTGTTATTGGACCGGGATCATGAATGAGACATCGTTGATATGTTAAGCGTGAATGAAAGTCATTCTGAACAGCAGATCCTGAAAGGCAAGAAACGGAGCTGGGTTAACATGTTACATTTGGGGAGAGCCGTGAATACCACATCCCCACAGGAGGCGTGGGGGTGGGGGGAGCCCCAGGATTGTGTGTGAGCAGAGCTGGCAGCTGCTCTGAGGCTCGGGAGCGAGGAGGGGGCGTCCCAGGAAGGTAGAGGCCAGAAGGGCCCTCCAGGAGCGCCTAAGGGACACTGCGTGTCTGAGGGACATTGGCAGGGTCCTGGAAAAGTTGGGGGGGGTCTCTTGGCTGGGGTGGGTGAGCCCCTTAGTGATGAGCATTAGTGGAAATGCCTGAGCCTGGCTTTGTTTGAGCTGCAGGGGTTGGGGGTGGGGGGTGAGGATGGGGGTGGGAAGCCCCCTCCCCCCTATTCTGATAAAGCCACCCCAACACGGAATGCCCACCCTATGGACCGTGTCAGGCACACCTGCGTTTTCACAGGGGCGTCACGATTGGCTGAAGCGGGGTGTCAGGGGGGCAGCTGCGGAGGCGGGTGGTCGGGGCCCTCCCGGGCGGGGGTGGGATCCCATTGGCGGCGGCCTGTGCGTCACCGCGGCTCCCGCCTGCCAGGCAGCGAAGCTAATAGCCGCACGGCGGGGGCCGAGCTGCGGGGCGCGCGCCTGGAGGGCGGGAGCGCGCAGGGACCCCGCGACCCCCAGGCCCGCGGGTGCGCAGGGCGGTGGGCGGTGCAGGCGGCCGCCCCTGTTTCTGGCTCTTTGTTCAGGAAACAGGCCGCGTCCTTGGCGGCTACGGCAGCCGGATCCGGGTTTTCCCAGCCTCCTGGCTTGTTCCTTCCAGAACCTTCTGGGGTGAGGGCTTTGGACAGTCTTCGGAAAGGCTGCACAGCCGCAGGCCAAAGCAGCCACCTGTGACTTCTGAGAAGCGCTAAGGACCGTTCAGACAGACACAGCCCCCTCCCAGCCCCCACCCCACGAAAGGCAGTGAGATTTAAACGCTAATTTCACTGGATGTAAAGGGACAGAATTAAGCCCCAGGCGTGGCCATTCTGGCCCATGTTTTAGGGAGTGCGGACGCGGGGAGGGCAAGCTTCATCCAGCAGAGTTTGGGGATCTGGGTGATTTCCGGAAAGTCTGCGAGACACCCCCCCAACAGCCAGGCAGAGATGTGTGTGCGCGCGCGTGTGCACGTGTATATCTGTACATCCACAAGCATGTATGTGCACATGTAGCTGTGTTACATCTATGTGTGCACATGCATGTGTGCGCCTATAGGTGTATGTGCATACATGTGCATGTCTGTGTGTGTACATGCATGTGTGCGCCTATAGGTGTATGTGCATGTGTGTATGTGTATACATGTGCATGTCTATGTGTGTACATGCATGTGTGCGCCTATAGGGGTACGTGTGCATGTGTATGTGTATACACGTGCATGTCTGTGTACATGCATGTGTGTGACTAGGTGTATGTGTATACACGTGCATGTCTGTGTACATGCATGTGTGTGCCTATAGGTGTATGTGTGCATGTGTATACACATGCTTGTCTATGTGTGTACACACGTGTGTGCAGCCCACCCCTACAACTCAGCCCGGGAAGCCAGCCCTGCTCAGCCAGACTCGCCAGGAGCCAGATTGCTCTCTCTAGTCACCATGACAACCCAGGAAGCGAAGCGGTGATTTCTGTACCCTCAGCCAGGACTTGGCCACTGACAGCTCCCCCTATTTTTGCCCCCCCGCTTCCAATATAGAGCCACCTAGAATTAAGCCAAAGATGCACCCCTCACCAATCACAGAGGGCACCCCACTTCTGGAGAGCCCTCTTCCCACCCCCTCAGGCCACTTTTTTTCCATTTCAAACCTTCCCCACTCCCCGCAGGCCTCAGAGTCCCTGCCCAACTCAAGTGATGGCAGCTGCCTCCCGGCTCCCGCAAGCTCAGTGCAAATAGCCTGCACTTTTCTGCCTAAGGCACCCGCTCTGTGCCTCCCAGGTAGTGTGTGGAGGACGCCCTGCCCCACCTGAGCTGTGACCCACTAACTGTCACCCGGTGTCACAGCAGAGACATGCCCCTCTTGGATTCTGTTGCCCGGGACACGTGACTTGGCCGGTAGGTAGGGCTCCATAAGGGAGCAGACTTGGTGCTGAGCGATGGGAAGAGGGCGTGACCAGTGGGCGGGGCCATGGGCCAGTGGGCGGGGCCGTGGGCCAGTGGGCGGGGCCGCGCCGGGTGTGGAGGGCGTGGCTGGCCTCTCAGGTGCCCTTGGACTCTGGGTTAGGGCCAGGACAGCTGAGCTCAGTTCTGGGGCCCACGGAGGAATAGCTCACAGGCACATTAGATTCAGCTTTAGCAGCAGTCACCTTTGTTTTGGCCACCTTGTGTCACAACAGGGAGGTTAACCCTTCGTGGCCTTGTTGCAGCCCTGCACGACCCACCAGGGTGTCTGGGTCACAGGTCACCTCACTGGCCCTAGGCTGGTGGCCGATGACATGAAGAGGCCATGGCTCCGGGAGGTGCTTGCAAAGCAGGATGGTGGGTGGCTTTGGGACACTCAGGTGGCGCCCTGCCGAAGCTGAGGCTCGTGACGTTGCAGGCTCGTGACGTTGGCATCTTTTCTGCCTGTTGGAGTCACTAAGCAGTGGGGTGAGGTCTTCAGGAGCCCAGGGGTAGGCAGCACTTTGTAACCAGGATATTTGTAACACGCAGGCTCACTCCATCTGGAACTTTCTTTGCGTCGCGGAAGGTAGGCCTCGAATGACGCAGCAGATCTTTTGGCACCGTGGCTGCGTTGGTCTGGGTCTCCTCCCTGAGAGGCAAAGGCAGGTGTGCTATCTGTCCCCTGGGTCACTGCTCATGTCGCCATCCGTGGGCTGCGTGGTGAGACACCACTGTGCACAGAAGAGAATGGGAAGGCGAAAACGGCCGACCACACGCGTGCAACACCCTCAGCCACTGGCAGGTGTGTGACAGCGACAGCTGCTTTGGAAAGCCATCTGCAGTGTCCTAAGAAGCTGAACACACACGTGTCACATAATCCAGTCATTCTACTCCTGGGTTTTTACCCAGGAGAGAAGACGGCGAATGTGCACACAAAGCCTTACACACAAGTGTTCACACTGCACATGTGTCATCGCCGAAAACTGCAAAACCTTGAAATGGCCATCAAGGGGCAAAGGGACAGATACTCTGGTCCCTTTGCCCAACAGACTACAGATCAGCGATAAACAGAAGTGAAGTATTGATACCCACAGCCACGTGGGAGAAAAACATCTCAAAATAATGATGCTGTGTGCAAGAAACCAGGCAAATTATGGTTTTATTTGTATACAATTCTAAGAAAGGCAAATCAATTTACAGTGACAGAAAGCAGGCCACTGCTTCCTTGTGGTGGGAGGGTTGGAAAAGGAGGGGGACAGACGGGAGGCTGAGAGCAGGGGTGGAGGAAAGTTCTGGAAGCCATGGATGCGTTGTTCACTATCCTGGTTGTGTAGACGGTTTCTGCAGTGTAGAGATATAGCAAAACCTATCAGATTGTGCACTTTATGAACTGCAAGAAAAATCAGACATGGGTTTCTGAATAACATGTAAGTGGATACAGTAAATAAAAGTGTATACTTCATGTGGTGACGTATGGAATGCCAAGTATATCTCAATAAACGCTGGAAAGAGCGCAATCCGTTGCTATTGAACCTGTTTTCTGCTTGTTCCCACCAGGGGGCGCACAGGGGAGGTGTCGCCAGGAGCCCCAACAGGCCTGTGGGAGATTGCGGGTGCTGAGCGCGCCCCCAGGATAGGGTGGGCATGCTTAGGGGAGACGATAATGTGGACAAAGCCTCGTGTCACTGTTTGCAATGAAGCCTCTGCTTCTGTACATCTTCCTTGCTCCTTGCACGGTTACTCCCCTGCTTCTGCCCGGCCTGCTCACGCCCTGCACCTGTGGCCTTGGCCTCTCCTGGTGCCTGCATCTGCCAAACAGATCTATGATGGCGAGGACAAAGAACTTCTCATAAAAAAATAACTGAGTGAAAATTCTGCCTATGTATGCCTGACACTCCCTGCAACCGGGGCCCAGACTTTGGAACAACGCTCCTCTGAGCCCGCCGGGGTAAATAAAGCTTTGTGACTCCTATCTCCCGAGTGCTGCTTGGTTTCTTTGTCGGGTGAACTGTAACAATGAGTAACTGGCAGAACTGTCCCAGCGCTTGTCTTTACTGCCACTGTCCTCAGGGTGGCCTCCTCAGCAGCGCTGCAGGAGTTGTAGGACCAGCCCCCTCGCAGCTTTGTGTACAAGACGCTGCACACCTGGTGGCTGGTCGTGGACCGACTTTGTCTCCCAGCGCCGTCCTCACGGCCTGACTCAGCACAGTGTGGGGCCCGACAGATGTCCCTCATGCCTGCGGTCAGCACTTCGCACACACTGCTGAGCCTCCGACCAGCCTTTTTATTTTACATCAGTCTGCTTTTCTCGTTGGCTGTTCTTAAGGGGAAAAAATAAAGAATTGATGCTCCTGTTACACATGGAAGCCTAATGCATTCAAATACAAAAAATAAAGTCCCTAACAAAAGAAAGAAACTCACACCCACAGAGAACAAGGTCGAGAGGTGGGTGAAAAACTGAAGGGATCAAGAAGTACAAGTTGGCAGTTTTGAAAATAATCAATAATAAGGTAATAACGATGCTTGGTGCCAGATGGGTACTAGACTAACAGGAGGGATCACTTCATACAGTATATACATGTGTAACCACTATGTTGTGCCCAGGAAACTAATATAAAAATGTATGTCATGGTACTTGGAGAATAAATGACCAAAAAAGCAGTGGTCTGTGTAGCCTCTGAAATTATTCTGAGTGCCAACCCTGGGATACACACTGAACTTGGGGAAAGGGTGAGGGGTAGGGGTCTGGGCCTTCTCTGGGATCCTTAACCCTTAATTAGGAATCTTTTTTTTTTTTTTTAGAGAAGGTGAGAGAGAGAGAGAGAGAGAGAAAAGGGGAAGGACCCAGAGAAATCTCCATAGTTGTGCATCATTAGTAGTGACATGGTTTTACTCCACACAGGTGAATGTGGGGCTGCGTGGGGCAGAATCCAAACCCGGGGGCTCCCACACGGGAGGTGAGAACTTTCACCACTGGGCCATCCTGGTGGTGACCAGTTGCGCTGCAGTTGAGCCTATGGGTTTGCACAGGCCGGGGCCGGGATTCGATCCCCAGGCCTCTTGGTTGCAAGGCGAGCGCTCAACCTGTTGAGCTATCCCAGCTTCCTTCTGGTGTACTTCTGAAGAGTGTAGGGAGATGCGTTTGTGACAGGTCTCGGTGACCTGTGTCACCTCGTATATGCTCAGGAATATATGGCATTGTTGCCTTTAGGACTGCCTCCTTACAAACCCAGGTTAGGGGGCTCTGATTCTTCCACTGTGCCAGGTTTGGGGCTCCCTGTCAATGGGAGGGGGTGAGGAGGCCCCCAGAGGGAGGGGTGAGTCACCCGATTCCTCTGCAGGTTCTTGGCAGGAAGCTGCCTGCCCACAGCCGTAGCAGACCCGAAAGCCAGTCTGCGTGAGAACTCGAGCTAAAAATAGCTCCGAGCCTCCCACTCTTGGAAGCACCGTTTTTCATCCGGGCCTCTGAGTGGCCTTCGGTGGCTCTTGGCACTGAAGAGATGAGGCTAGAATACCAAGGCCTTGCTCTCGTCTCATGTGCATGCTGGGAAATACCTGCTGTTTGTCTGCTCTCCTCAGCCTTCTGATGCAATCTGGGGTGTGTAACTAGGGAAGGCCAGGCTACCCACGGGGCTCGGGGCGTGGTTTGTGGCTGTGAGGACCTCTCCCCAAAGCCCCAGAAGGAGACAGGGCTTCCTACACAGGGACCTCCACCCAAATGGGTCGCGTGTCTCAGGATGCATCAGTAGGCTCCTTGTAAGGGCTAACTATGTGGCTGCATTTCTCGGTGTAGCCAAGAATCACATTCCTTTCTCACACAGTATAATATTACACTTCCTTTAAAAAGACAACAAAAGTATGTTATCTTCGGCAGAATTGCATTGTTGGCTTCCAGGGCATGATTCAGTCAGAAGAGAATAAGAAAGGGCGTTTTGGGTAAACTAAAAACATGTGAGTTTTCACTGTATAGCGCACAAGAACCTCTTTTTACTGTATCTGTTTATAAACGCTTGATCAAATCCCGTGCATGAAAGCAAGCATTTTGTACACCACAGAGTGGGTGGGATTTGGGCCTTTATTTCTTAAAAAAGGTAAGAGGCTGAGGAATATCTCTGTCCTGATGGGTGTGGCACGGGGCTGACTTCCAAAAGCAAAGCTTAAAATGATGTTTGTTAAGCATAAAAATCGTCCTCAATTAACTATGAAACATCCTGTCTCATCTATCAGATCATCAATGAATCAGTCAGATCAATCCATCTCTCTTTTTCTCCTGGGATTTTTGAGAAGGGCATTTCCCCCTTCCCTGGAAAGGGGAGATAATAAGGGGGAAATGAATACCAAGCAAACCAAAAGTAGACAAGACCACATCAGGGAGATGATTGTTGCTGCAAATGAAATAGTGTGTGTGGCACACAAAGGATGGCCTCTCTGGGGTTTGGGAAGTCACTTGGCAGGGGCTGGGTGCCCCACTGGTGCTGTCCTGAGATGGTCAGAACAATCCAGCTGGGCCCTCAGGCATGCTGACCCCTCCACCCCACTGGGAAATCCTGGTCTCTTCTGAAGGGAGGTGGGCTCTAAAAATAGAACCACCCTCCCCTGGATCTTCACGGCCCACATGTTTCCCGCTCTGTGGCTCATAAATCAAGGCAGAAATTTATGGCCACCTGGTTCCCACACATTACAACTTCCAACTCAGTTGAGTCACTTCATGTCACCCTTATTTTATGAGCAGATACACGCTCAGACCATTGGAAAATGCAGCAGAAGGGACCTTCTGAACTCTTGTCATCTCATGTTTTGAAAATATTTTCAGCTTCATTCATACTCTCCAAGGTGCTCTTAATGATTAAAAAAATAAAAGAAGATGGGGAAGCCAGGATGGCTCAGTGGGTTGAGAACTCGCTTTGCAGCCCCAAGGTCAGAGGATTGAGTCCCGGTCCCAATCCTGACCTTGGCCCTCTCGGACCCATATGCTGAACTGTGGTGTGCTGTCCATGGTGGGGGGTAGGGGGGCCCAGTTTGGTTCATGCTGGGGTGAGCTCCCATGTAGGAGGCCCCCAGTTCTACCCCCAGCTTGAGGAGGCATGCCTCCCATGAGGTATGCCCTGCGCCCACCTGTGTGGAATGAAACTATGTCAAAAAACTAATGATGTACAACTGTGGAGACTGCTCTGAGCCCTCCCCCTTCTCTATGTCTCTGCCAAAAGCAATAAATCTTTAAAAAAATGACTGTGGTAAAATACATGTAGCATAAAAGTTATCATCTTAATCGTTTGAAGGGTGCTGTTTAGTGGCACTAAGCACATTGTTGTATGACCATCATTCTCTCTGTCTCTGTGGATGTGACAACACTAGGAGCCACATGTAAGGGGGACCAATAGGATTTGCTCTTTTGTGACTTGGCATACTGTCCTCAAGTTTCACCCATGTTGTAGCCTGTGTCAGAATGTCTTTTATTTTTTTTAAAGATTTATTTTATTTTTGATAGAGAGAGAGGCAGAGTCAGAGAGAGACAGAGAGAAGGGGGAGGGCCCAGAGCAGCCTCCACAGTTGCACGTCTTCAGTCTTCAACATGGTTTCCTTCCACACAGGTGGGCTGGAGCCATGCAGGCTGGGAACTGGGTTGGGGGCCTTCTGCATGGAAGGTACGCCGCCTCAAGTCAGGGGCTAAACCAGGGGTGAGAACCAAACTGGGGGCCTCCCACATGGGAAGCACACCCCAGTTCAGCCTATGGGTCCGCACAGGCTGGAGCTGGAATTCAATCCTTGGACCCCAGGGCTGCAAAGCGAGCGCTCAACCCGCTGAGCCATCTTGCCCCGCCCCCTTTTAAAAAACTTTAACAAAATGTATTGGTTTTCCATGCTGGTCCGGGATGAGCTTTGGACCAGCTCCCCGGGCCTGTGTGGCCTATTTCCTGGCTGCAGCTGCAGCTTTTAAGGCCCTTTTTGCTTCTTTAGGTTTTGAGCCTCCTGGAAAGCCTGATGCGGTGCCTTCTTGGTCACTGGCGCGGTGGCCTTTCCACAGCACAGAGGTGGGACTCGGCCCGGCTCCTTGCAGGTCTTGCTGAACACACTGCAGTTGGTGTGACGCTGTTTCCGGCACCTCTGTCCTCCTGAGGATGCTCACCGGCAGGTGGCGCTGTGGCTTAGGCCTGTCCAAGTGTCCGCAGGCCCTGGTCAATGAAGGCAGCGGTTGGAACCTCCAGGGATCTGGTGTCCTCAGGTGTGGCCACAACCTTGTCTGCCAACTGCTCTGGCTTGATTGGCAGCTTATCCCCAGGTCTTCCCACCACATCACCCTCCTCCTCAATCCCGGAAGTTCCGGTGACCTCTGAGCAGCGTGGAGGGCACGGCACATGTTTCTGGACGGACAGATTTCAGGGTGACACAGCTATGCATGGCTGAAGGGCGGGACTGCGAGGCGGAAGCCCAGCGCATCCTCCCTCCACCCGCAGCCCAAGGACTGGGGTCGCTGCCAGGGTCAGCTGGAGCTCAGTGCCCCACACGTGCCTTCAGCATGGTGACTTTGACCCCAGTCGGTATCCCTGCTTTCTCCGTTGCCTACCAGACAGGGTTACATGGGCGCCGCCATGCTGGCTCAGGCTTGACCAATCGAGTGCCGGAAAGTCGTTCGCTGTGTGTCTAGACTATATTTTGCTTTTCCATTCTTCTGTTGATGGACACTTGAGTGGCTTCCACCTTTTGACTGTTGTGGACAATGCTGCTCTGAACGTGGGCAGACAAATATGTCTGAGTTAATGTTTTCAATCCTTTTGGGTCTATAAACCAGAAGTGGATCATATGGTAATTTCATGTTTAACGTTTGAGGACCCACGCACTATTTGCTGTGGTCCCTGTAGTATTTTACATGGCCACCAACAGGGCAGTATTCCAGGTTCTCAGACTCACCAACTCTTATTTATACTTGTTTTATGTTTTGTTTCCTTTTGTTTTGGATGATAACTTTCTTAGTGGCTGTGAAATGGTATCTCATTGAGGTTTTGAGTGACATTAAGCATACGTTGACTATGACATAGTGAGATTCACTATGAGTGATGACCAAAACCAGGGAAAGGTTGTAGGTTTGGAGTGCCGGTGGAGGGTTAGAGGGACCACGGTGTTTAGAGACGGGTTCTCTGGGGCAGGACGAGACACCGCTGATTTGGGCACAGAGGGATAATGGGTTTATAAGAACCCACCTAAGGTCTTCCCCCTCAACACACAGGTGCAGGAATGGATGCCAGTCATACCCAAGCATCACAACCGTGGGGTGGAAAGGACACCAGGAAGGCCCACAGGGATGCGGCCCACGTCACAGCACACATAAGTCCCAGACCCAGGACCCCACTGTGGTTCTGAGGGTGTTCCGGGGGAGGGGGACGTCTGCCTCAGTAGTCAGCCATCAGAAGGACCTTGTAATCGGTTCCAATACAGAGGGTGGGACAGGCAGCCACAGCCTGTCCCCCACCCCCGAGCTGAGCACAGCACAGCAGAGCAGGTGACATAACGGTGGCCAACATGCCCAGAGAGGGCTCTGAACAGGAAGTCGTCTATAATTGCCTTGGATTTTTTTTTTTTTAAATCATTTTCCCCCTCTCTTTCTCTCTCTTTAGAGGGACAGAAGGATGACTTATAAGGCAAATGCCTAAAAATACAGACTTAAAAGGCCTAGCCTCTTGGCAGGAAGGGTCTGGTGGGGCGTGATGGCCTGGTGCGGGTCACAGTGTCACAGCATGCTGCTTGTATGTCATCCAGCTGTTTCCTGCATGGCGTCTGAGAGAGCGCGCCAAGGGGAAGGGCCCCCACGGTACTCAGTGTGGGCCTGTTAGGTCCCACGTGAATAATGTGACACACCAGCAGCCACGGGACACGCTCTCTTCGCAAAGTGAACGCTGTTTATTGCTTGTTAAGGATGTTGACAGGCAGAACCCTCCTTAGGGACAGGAATTCCTACAAGACTATCTGTAGGAGATGCCTGTGTACAACTGAATGTCGTAGTGAATGTCACGAGTGTTCTTGGGTGATTGGATGGAGGATCTGCTGCAGGGGCCATGGGCTCTCCCTGTCCCCTCCCCTGTCCTCTAGGGGGGGTCACACATTGACACGTGGCGGGAGCCAAGGTCACCCCGTGGGAGCAACTCAATCATACCGCATTTTCTTATAAAATGAGATGAAAAAAAAAAAAAATCTGAATACTTTTCTCCAGTGTCAGTCACTCTTCTTTAAACGTGTTTGGCCATGAAAGCTCTGGTTGGCTTCTTCCCTATCCTCTCCTTAGAACGGTTCAAAAATAAACTTTCTCTGTCGGGACCTTTCGTTTCCTGGGCGAGCCTTGGACACAGAGACACAGCCTCTCGCACGACCTCCTCGGGGCCCATCACGCACATAAATAACACTCAACACCTATGTTACAAAAATATAAAGGAGGCCGCTTCAAGGGGCTTCCGCTGCAGCCAAAGACAGCGAGACTAGAAGTAGTCCGTGGCTGGCTCGCTGAGGTCACACAGGCCCTGATTGGGCTGCGGAGGGCTGGGCAGGAACTCACTGTCCTGCTTGTCCGCCTGTAAACCACTTCGGGGGACATGCAGAACACTCCCCAGCCCACTAACCAGCGACAGGGAGGACAGCCAGCTGAGGGTGCTGAAGTTGGGCAGGCCAAAGATAGAGGGCAAGGGAGTGGCCTGGCTGGAGCTGTGGGGTTTTGTCCTGGCGTCCGGGGGACACCCTTCTACCACAGCAGAGGACCCCAGGGCCTGAGTGGGATGCCTGTCCTTCAAGGGCATTCTCACGTCCACGACACTGGGCTCCCTGCTTGGGGAGTAGGCTGGCTCCTGCCAGGGCCCGGATGCCCCCAACATGAGGTCCTGGGACAGGGGCCCAGAGGCATGGATGTGCCTAGACTCTGATGGTCCAGTGCTCGGGTCCCCTGGGAGGTGTCCCTGAGTCTCCTTGGGAGTGCTGGCTTTCTTGGGGGACCTCCTGGCGAACTGGCGTCCCCGCTGAAGCTGGCTGGGCTTCAGGCTTCCCTGCAGAGCTCTGAACAGCAATCTGGAAAAAAAAAATATGACGTATCATTTCATTAGCTCCCGCCCTGGGGCCGCCTTGGGGTTTCTGAGACTCACACAGGCCAGAAACACTGCGATGAACCACTGCCAGGGGCCACCGGGGACTTGGGGACACTGTGTCTGGTACCTACCTGGGCAGTAGGGCGGCGATGGGGGCTAGGAGACACGTCAAGTAAAACAGGGGTTTGCCCATCAGCACATGCATGGTCCAGTAAGGGTTGGAGGGAGGATAGCACGTGGCGCAGGAAGCGTTGTAAATCAAGGCCACGGTGAAAAATAGAAAGACGCTGAAGCCACACGCAATCCAGTTCAGCCAGGTCTGTGGGGGTGGAGACAGGGACAGAGAAAGGGCTACTGTGGCCACCAACATGCACTGGGCCCCTGGAAACAGGGGTGTTGGGTCCAGGCAGCCGGTGGGGCTTGGGGGAGCCTTGGGGACCTATGGACACAGATGGGGGAGATGGAACTCACGGTGGGAGGGGCGGAGGGGCAAAAGGGGGCACCAGAAGTGGGGCGTGCGTTGTGGCAATGTCTGCCTGCGGGGGTTCCAGGGCACCTGGCCGGCCTGTGGGGCGTCACAGCGAGGCCGGCTTTGCAGACACCATTGCTCAGAAGCTTCTGGATCTCAGGGGTCGGCATGGATGTGCGGGGCCCCCTTCTGGATCCACCCACAGCTCTTACCCAGGTCTTGGTCTCAATGCCCAGGTGTAGCAGGAAGGTGAGGAGGGCGATGGTGGTGATGGGGGTCCCCCAGGTAAAAATGTCGGTGTCTGAGTCGTAGTAGGCCTGCAAGACAGCGGGGTCCGGCGTCTGCGAGTCGTGGGGGGAAAGCGGATGGGGACCGCCGTGCCAGGTGCCCACTTACCAGGTAAGGGATGAAAAAGCAAACCAGGCTTTGGAAGGCAGCGTCGGCCATGTTCAGCCAGAAGGTACGGGGGCGATATTCCTGGGACGCAAGTGTGGCGATTAGAGGGAAGGGCTCCCCTCTTCGGAATTCCCGGGGATCTATGGGGTCGTGAATGCATGAGCCAAGCACCCTGGGAAAACGTGTGATTTGAGGGGATGCTCCCCATGGCTCGCATGACCACCTGAGCTCCGCCTCCTGTCAGATCAGTGGAGGGTATTAGATTCTCATAGGAGAGCGCCCCCTATGGTGACCTGCGCATGTGAGGGATCTAAGTTGTGGCTCCTTATGAGCATCTAAGGCCCATGATCTGAGGTGGAGCTGAGGCGGCGATGTTAGCGCTGAGGAGTGGCTGCAAATACAGATTCACATGAACAGAGAGGTGTGACTGCACAGAGATCGTCACACAGCAATGGCTTGCAGACTCCCATCAAAATCTATCAATGAATGACAAGTGACAGTTAAGTTGTATGTGATGCTTGACTCATCCCCAAACCATCTGGGCACCTCGGAAGTAGACCGTTCATTGTTTTCCTCCCACAGGTCAGAGTCTAGAATTTCAGGACGTTGCCCCAGGGTGTTCGTTATACAGCGAGGCCCTGGATGTGCACTTCCAGGAAGGTGAATGGAGGGCTGGGGGGACCCACCTCCATGTCCTGGCCACTCTTGTAGAGCTGTGGCTCGGTCAGCAGCATGTCAGCAGGCACGTCCTTATCCAGCACCCCAGTCACGAGCTGGGGAAGCGACGAGAAGAGCAGGTTAAAGAAGATCAGGTACCACTGATCGATCATGGCCGATGCGGAGAAGCCGCAGTAAAACTGGAACCAGAACAGGAGGCCCACGAACATCTGAAACCGAGAGAGGGAGCGTGGAGGCGAGGACCTCCTCGTTAGCCTTGTGGATGGTCCCTGAGGGTTTGACGGTCAAGGCTGAATTTATGGGCAGCAATGACCCTCAAAGACAGCCCTAAGCTCACGGCCCTCGGTCTCCCCTCCCCTTCCTCTTGAGCCCTCCTCATCCCCTTGAGCATGAAGGACCCCGAGTGGGAGCCTGGAATTCTCAGGGACAGTCCTTGGAGGGTCTTGTGTCCCAAGAGCCGCAGCTCATTCATGGAAAAGAATAAAGGTGTGGCCAGATCTAGGGTGGGTCACATGTGAAGAGGACTAGCTGGGTCTCCCATCATGGCTTCTTCCCTTGTACCCCTCCCCTGTGACCTTACACCGAAGCTACCACAGCGGGTCCTTGCCCACAGTGGGTGCCCACCCACGCTTTCTGTTGTATTGTTAGCAGCACAGTTATTTATTTCATGAGTTTCACGCTCACAAAGTGCTTAACCCCATTTAGACAAAAGCAAACTGAGGTCCCAGGTATGAAATGCCTTGACTGTGCTCATGGAATGGCAATGGACCCAATTCATTGGGCCACTCTGGTCTTGGCCGGGAGGGTGTGGGCAGTCACAAGAGGGGACATGGGGCAAGAACTGTGTCTGGGGGCACCACAGATATCGGCCTGGGGCTGCCACTGACCACCCTTATGACCTGATGCCGTTACTTCACGTCTCTGAGCTTTGGTCTCTTGACCTGAAATGGTTTGTTACTAAAGATTAGAAGAAAGGCTACTCTGGGGGGATGTTGGGAGAGCTCAGCAGGTTGAGTGCTTGCCTTGCAACCATGAGGTCCAGGGATTGAATCCCGGCCCTGACCTGTGCAAACCCATATGCTCAACTGCAGCACAACTGATAAACACTGGGATGGCTCAGAAGTGAAGGTTCTCGCCTCCCATGGGGGAGGCCCCCAGTCCAGTTCCCGCCCTGGTGGCCCCACATCCACCTGTGTGGAATGAAACCATGTCCCCACTAATGATGTGCAACTATGGGGACTGCTCTGGGCCCTCCACTCCTTCTCTATCTCTCTCTTACCTTCTCTCAATAAAATAATAGAAAAGAACAGAATATTCTGGGGGTGGGGAGCTGAGGGGGAAGAGCTGGGGGGGCATGGGGAGGGGACATTAAATATATAAATATATAGAGAGAAAAAAAAATTTTTTTTAATCAAAGCATAGATGATTCACATTATTATTAGTTTTGGGTGTACAACATAGTGATTTAACATGTAAATATATATTACATCATAAAGTATGAGTTATATACTTTATTAAAAAAATAAATAAAAATAAAGAAGGCCAGTCTGCACTGATATAACCTATGATGACACATCCTCCAAGTCCTCTTTGATCTTTGATGTAACATCACTCAAAACTTTCCAACGTGGACGTCTCATGGTGTTTCTTCCCTTTCTCTCACCCACCAATGAATCATCAGTGACCAAGGGAGTCAAGTGGAAGGAGAGGAGAGGGACTTAGATAATTGAGATCTTTTTTTCCTGTGCTGTCAGAAAGCCTTCTCCTGAACCACTGTTGCTATGGGAACTTTTCCTCTCTGCTCTTCATTGGGGACAGCGGCCAACTTATTCCTAAAATGAACGGACTTATCACTTTGCGAGACCCAGCGATTGCCCTTGAACTTCTCAGGTAGATACGGCAAGTACTTGCTCACACTGGCCCTGCCTCTCACACTGAATAAAAACATGCCCCCCTTCACCTTCCCGTCCTTGTCCCCTTTGTAAGGACAGCTGCGTCATGCCAGGCAGGAGGCTGTGCCCATTCCTCCACTGTGCCTTCATTTTTTGAAACTAGAATGGTGACCGCCTTCCCCTGAGTCGTAGACATTTTCATTAGGAATTAAAGAGAGCAGAACTCAACTCCCATGTTTTGCTTTGTGTTCACATGAAGAAAACAACATCACAAAGGCAAATCACTTGCACAAGATGGCTCAATTCATGACAGAAACATATTTACTTAAAGTACCCAAGTACCCCAGGGAGGGCCCAGAGCCGTCTCCATAGTTGTACGTCATTAGTGTGACATGGTTTCATCCCACACAGATGGATGTGAGGCCGCGTGGGGCAGGACCCAACCTGGGGGGCTTCCGCGTGGGAGGTGAGAACCTTCACTACCGTCCCAGTGGTGACCAGTTGTGCCGCAGTTCAGCCTGAGTCTGCACAAGCTGGGGCCGGGAATCGAACCCTGGACCTCGTGGTTGGAAGGCAAGCACTGAATCCACTGAGCTATCCCGGCCTCCCCAGATCAGGTGGCTTCTGTCCACGCTGGAGAAAGCACGGGTTAGAGGACCGCTGTCTATGCACACAGCACCATCCACTCCTATGGCTAAGAACCTAGGAACTAGAGTCAGGTGTAGTGTATCCAACCACAAACGTCTGGGGTTGAATGTGGCCTTGAGTGCTTACAAGCCCTGTGACTGTGTGCAAACCAGAGGACCTCGGGGTCACTCTACGTCTCACTGCACAGTGCTAGTGGATGTTCTTGTGCGATCTACCTGTTTCCAGAACCTTCTCCCATAGAGGTGCAGCCACCTTCCTGTGCCCGTGAGGTAGGCTTCTGAGCCCCCAAGATGCACCACCAGGCCTGGGAAATGTTGTCAAGGGCTGAGGAGGGTGGAACCGAGGACAGGATTCCGGGGCTGGGGACTTGAGGGCGGCGCACTGGTCACATTCAATCCTCTGGGTCTCACGTTGGCCTAGAGACGGTCAGCACCCAATACCTACTGTGTTTTTGTAGAAGAAGTAGAGGACCATGTTGGCAAGTCGGGAGTAACACCAGTGGCCGTGGACAATTAACAGTCTCTCCAGGTACCGGAATCTGGGCACCGCAAAGTCGCTGGCCATTACTGCCTTGGGAGCGAAGAGGATGTCTGTTACTTGGTGACATGGCCCCTGTGCCTCACACCTGTCCTTTCCTCCAGATACAAGACACAATGGAGAAACCTGGCTCGGAACACAGCGTGTGTGTGTGCGTGACTGGCCAAGGCTCATTCGACCATTCATTTCCCTTATCATCTCCTTCAATGAAAGGAAAACTTAATCTCAGGAAGTCCTGGAGTGCAGAGGTCTCCTTTTTTTTAGGACTCCTTTAAGATTGAAAAATACAGAGGGTGCCAAACAAATGTATACACGTTTGAAGGGGATAAAAAAACTATAGTCAAATTGTAATACTCCATGTATACAGTTAACCAAAGATGAAGACGAGTCACGTTTGACTTCTGCCATGACAAGAGGTGCTCAAAATGGTGACCATCAGCATCCACACTTCTGATGACAGCGAACGACTGCTTGAGCCACGTGGACCAAAGTGTCCACTTGTATCACTGCGCATACCGTGTGCATTGATCACGCATCTCACACTTATCACGAATGTGTGCAACTGTTAGGCATGTTGGAGGTTCTGTTGCATATTCACACCTCCATTATTGTTGTACTTCCACCATGTTCTTGAATTTCAATACCACTTCAGAATGGTCTTGGGCTCCTTGAAGGACAACGATGCTTCCGCCATTTTCATTGACTGTCCCTCCTGTCGCCTGGTGACATTAGCATTCATTTGATGAACGCCATCTTTTGAGCAACCGTCATACTACACATGGTTACCGTAGTTCAATTCAACTTTGAAAAGTAATATATAGATAATGTCGTTTAAAATGTGTATACATGTTTTGGCACCCCCAGTATGTAACTGATGGGTTTTAAACTTCTTCTTCTTTCTCTCCCATAATTTCTTTAATAAGTAAAAAAAGAAAGCAGTCTATCTCCTATTCTCCACTCTCTCATGCTTCATTCATCTTCATCACACCAACAACTCAATCCAACCACAAACAAACAAAGCTTCCTCTTCTGTATGCATGGCACAGATAGTCAGCCATCCTGGGAGGTCGGTTTTGAGTCCCTCTCCCCCAGGCCGGGGTGGCAGGCCAAGCCAGGCCCACAACTCTGATGGCCTCCATGTAACCCTGTCTCAACATGGCCACTGCAGGGCCTTGAACATTCACCAGGAGGGAGTTCTCTCTTTAAAAGAAGACATCTGGGTAGATTGTTCCTGAACGTCTCCACCACATTAAAAAAAAACGCTGTGGTTCAAAGCTAATCCAATACAGGAAACTGTGGTCACAATTACATCCCAAACAGTACATCTTTAATGAACTCATTTGTATCACACGTTGAGAACTGACACCATGAGAGACGAAAAGGGCAGAGGTGAATTTTCATGTGTGTCAAGATGGCTACGTTCTGTTTTTATAGGGACA
>PVKE010003948.1:43087-68299 GCA_004027555.1 Craseonycteris thonglongyai
TGCATAGTTATTTCTATTTTACTTTTTGACAGATAGAGAGAGAGACAGAGACAGAGACAGTTAGAGAACCGAACTGTGGGAACTCCCCAGTTCAGCACGTGGGTCCTGCCTGGGCCGGAGCCGGGATTCGATCCTCGGTCCTCATGGCCTCAAAGCGAGCGCTCAACCCGCTGAGCCGTCCCGGCTTTTCCCCTACTTCCTACTTTTCTAACCCCACATTGTGAAATCAATTCATGGCTTTCTCCCGTGTATAAGACCCCTGATATTTGGTCTAACCATTGTAGACAAAAGTGTCGTCTTACACACAGAAAAATATGGTATTCCACAAAAATATAGTTGTAGGCACAGACAGGCGTATTCATATGTATGCACAAGGCTTCATACATATGGCACTTCCCCACGTCATCCTCTGCTATGGGCTTAGCAGAAGGTGAGCATCCATTGTACTGAAGGCCAGCCCTTTGGCTCTGTGGAACAGACACCATGGGAAGGTGGGACACACTGAGCCATCTGGTTGCCCCGGCGGGTCTTTACCTGCTTGCCTTCCTGGCCTGAGATCCCCACACCCACGTCCGCCACCTGGATCATGCTGACGTCATTGGCTCCGTCCCCTAGAAACAGCAGAGCAGGAAGAATCACTTGAGCTAAGATGCACAGACTCACGCCGGCTTCATGGATTGTCACTGGGGGTCCCCGCTGGACTGAGTCCTGTGAGAGGGTCATGAGGAAGTGAGGAAGAGGTGCGGCAGAGGCCACACTGGGCTCCACCATGATCACTGATGGAAGTACTCCAGTCTTTATCCCACGTAGGCTGGGCTAGCTGAGTGCTTGAGCGCTTGCCTTGCAATCACGAGGTCTGGGGTTCTGGCTCTGGCCCAGGCAAACCCATAGGCTGAACTTGGGCACAACCGGTAACCCCCAGGATGGCTTGGTGGCAAAGGTTCTTCCCTTCCATGTGGGAGGCCTCCAGTTCGGTTCCCACCCCGTGCAGCCAGCCCCACACCCACCTGTGCAGAATGAAACCATGTTACAACTAATGATGGACAACTACAGAGACGGCTCTGGGCCCTACCCCTTTTCTCTCTCTCTTTCACCATCTCTCAAAACAATAAAATCTTAAGGAAAAAAAAGCCATTCCAATTCAGACCCACACGGGTGGTCTATGGTGAACGAAGGAGGGTCCATTTGGCCCAGCAAATGGTAGAGTTCGTGTTGCGCAATGCCAACCAGCGAGCCCATGAGTCCTTGTCCTCACCCCTGGGTCCTCTGAGGGTGTGACTCAGGACATCTATGTAGTCAGTCAACCTGCTGACAGAAACATGTGAAGCCACCCAGGGCAGAGATTAGAGCTCACGATTCCTTCAAGGAAAGTCAAGCGCAGACTTGGTTATTGTCACTCAATGACTGTGCCCTTTCTTGCAACGGGGCAGCCAAAGGACTCACATCACGGAGTGACAAGTTCCAAATACACCGAGGGTAGCTACTCGTCAGAGGGACTCATCCTGTGGCTACTGAAGGTCTCTCCCCTGTGTGATATTTTCTGTTCTTTATTGCTCTGGGCCCCACGTGGGAGGTCGGTCACTACTTGTGGAACTGAAATCCTGTGAAGCAATAACGATGTTTGCAGCTTTCCCCAGAACGTCCCATCCAAAATGACATCGGATGGGCAATGACGTCCTCTATACTATTCATTGCTGAACACACGGGACTGGGACACATCGAAGCTTTAAGTCAGAGTCACAGAAATGATCTAAAGTTCTCATGCAACACTACTTTCCCTTTCCTTCTTGACATTCTAATTTTTTTTTTTTCCTTTTTGGCCAGCAACGGCTTTACCTCCACTTTCTTGAGTGACTACCACAGGCCAGGGGTGCAGTGGCTGAGACTAGCACCCGCCAGGCTGTGAGAAGGTGGTTTATCATTTATGTCTCATGCCAGCCTTACCCAGGGTCAATGCTGTCCTCCTGTTACCACCGGGGACCAAGGTGGGAAGGTGCAGCCTCAGTTCATGCTCCGGGAAGTCTGAAGGGCACTCCAGGCACATGGGGACAAAGGTGGCCCTGAGACAGCCTCCATTAGGAGTCCCCCTCATCCCCTGGAGATACCTGTCTTCTCTCAGCCTGGACCAGGGGCCATGGCCGAACGTGTGCTCACTGCTCACATCTGCACCTATTGCCCTCCTGAGTGGGTCCCATGGCCGTCTCCATGACAACCGCGCTCAGGCCACCCCACCTCAGACCCAGGTACCCCAGGGAACAGGGGGGGCAATCCCCACGACAGCAAGAATGGGCTGCCCCGTTCGGATCTGTTGCGGAAAATACTGTCGTTATGACTGACCGGTGAGGATGCTTTATTTCAGAGCCAAAGCTCACTTAGTTGTGGATTCTATATGCTGGAAGAAAACCAATACCTGGGTCACCTGGATCGCCCCCTTCTCTAGGTGGCCTGTTTTGCCAGGTGCTCACCAGCAGGTGGCGCTGCTGAGCCCTGAACCTGGAGGAGCGGCACGGGTAGGAGATGTGGGCGGGGCCCACGCCCTGGGAGGAGGCCGGTGAGGCCCCGGATAGCACTGGGGCGGGGCCTAGAAGGCTCCCCAGGCCCACAGTCTGCAAGCAAGGACATACCAGCAGTAGGTGCACAGTCTCTAGAGAAGTGATGTAACATTTAGCCAGTATTTATATCTTAGGATGAATTTGCTTATTGAGGACCTCGTCTTGGAACAATCAGTCGAGTTCAGGTCCTTCCTGCATTACGCAGCCCTGGACCCCGAGCAGTGCCCAGAGATCAGAAGCCCCTGCAAAGAACCGCCTTCTGGCCTGGGCTCATGATGGGCATGCTGGGCCCTCCGTGGTGGCTGTCGCAGCCTGGGGCAGCAGATCCCTCATCTACGCTCCCCACCCCCCACGAGAGCATATGCTCTGCCTTATGCCACCTCCTGATATGTGCGTCTAACTGTGGCCACTGTATTTTGTGGCTCTCAAATCTAAGCATCATATGTAGAACAAGCTGCCTGTTTTATGTCCTGGGTGCATGTTCCCCTCTTAGGGTGTGGCATGGAAGGAGCAGCATGCCAGAGGCCCCCAGAGGAAGCCGATGCCTGACGGGGCCTGTTCAGGCACACTTACCAATGGCCAAGGTCATGGCCTTCAGTTTGCTTCTGACCAGCTTCACCACCATGCTCTTCTGTAGGGGTGTCGAGCGACAGCACAGGACTGAGCGGCACTGCTTGGCGAGGAAGAGAAATTTATCTTCCAGGGTTTTGTCCAGGGCGTAGGCCAGACTTCTCCCATCAATCACGAGGCTTGGGGAGGGGCCACTGGCAGTGGACTCAGAGGGCGGGGACAGAAGGGAGAACCCCACGTTCACGTCACCAGTGGTCTTCTCAGGGGTGCTGTGGGCACCCCTGGATTGCACGTAGTGTAGACACTGGTCCAGCAGGGCTGCGCACGTCTCCTGAAATGGACACCAGAAGTCTGGGTCCTTTCCTTGGCCACAACCTCCCTGGCCACGCCCTCCCTTGGCCACAACCGCCCCGACCACGCCCTTCCATTGGCCACGCCCTTCGCTTGGCCACGCCCTCCTAGCACATCCGGGTCTGATCAGGTCCAGGCCGCCCTCCTAACACTGGGTTAATCGTAGCTGAAGCGCATGACTTTCACACAGGCCAGAAGGAGCTGGTCTATGGTTTCTATAAATTTCCACAGACAAGAGGTGGGAATGGGACGATTTCCCTTGGGGAGGCCTGGCCCTATTCTGGCTAAGCTGCTGTGGGGTTAGGCTAAAGGGGCCCTACATGCATTTCTGCACGGTTCTCTGAGGCCCTCAGTCAGCCCCGTGTTTCCTAGTCAGGGACAGCCAGTAGGGTGCACGGGCTCTTTAAAAGCCTTTGTTATGATCAGCGCCTAAAGCAATGTAACTTTGCATCACTAACGCCCAGATGTGCTGTGCGCCCCTGGAAACTAAGAAATCCAAGCCAATTAACTCCATGTCCCAAGGCACTGACAAGTGCGATCTGAGTGCTGGAAACAGCGCAGGTGCACACAGGGGTGGGGACAGTGGCTGGTCTCACTACAGCTGCCATAAGGAAAGGCGCCCGGGGTCCTTCCTGCTGTGGACACCCCCTGCATGGAGGCTGCTCCCGGCCGGGTGGGGTCTCCCCAACAGGCACCCACCTGGGACTCTGCATTCAGGGTGATGACTTCCTGGTCGTGGTCCAGCAGTTTGCAGGCGTACGCAATGTTGACGGCCGTTTCCTGTTTGTCCCCGGTGAGGACCCAAATCTGCAGGCCCGCCTGACGCAGTTTGGTGATAGTCTCGGGGACTCCATCCTGCAGGCGGTCCTCAATCCCAGTGGCACCTGGTCAAATGATTGACAGGCAGGGTGAGCCCTGGCCTCACTGCCCCCAGATCCCAACAGCAGAAGCCACGCCCAGCCCAGCAGGAGCGCTGAGAAGCCACGCCCAGCCCAGCAGGAGCGCTGAGAAGCCACGCCCAGCCCAGCAGGAGCGCTGAGAAGCCACGCCCAGCCCAGCAGGAGCTCGGATGGCCTGCAGATGAGAACCTGCTGAGAGGGTCGGTGTCAGGTGGCAGTGTGCTCAGATGACAACTGAGGATGCGCAGGGATGACTGGGAGGCCCTGACCAAGAGTCCTCTATGTTGACAACACAGCGCCTCCCAATTCTTGCTGACACGCTGGCTGCTAACTTTGATAGATAGATATCCCAACTTCTTGGCCCAGGGAACAAAGCCAAATATATTACAGCCTTTATGTGTCACATGAGAGATGAACTCCCATTTCTTTGCGCCCCAGGCGAAGCATCCAACCACCAGCAGGTGGGGTGTGTGTACCCACAGCGGGGTCACACGCAAAGGGCACACATGAAGGCTCCTCAAATTCAATAATACTTTGAAAACATTAAGTCAGTCAACTATTGTAAAGTATGAAATAGTAAACTACAGATCAAAGCAGTAAGTACTTCTAGAAATACTGCTACAGTGGCAAGTAGGGGCACGTTGTAGTAAAAATAAGCCTGTTTTCCATTCATCCCAGTTGAATATCTGGAACATTTTTTTTAAAGATTTATTTTATTGCTTTTGACAGAGACAGAAAGAGACAGAGACAGAGATAGACAGAGACAAGAGGGAGGACCCAGAGCAGTCTCCATAGTTGTACATCATCAGTTTCATTCTACACAGGTGGGCGGGGGCTGCACAGGGCAGGAACCGGGCTGGGGACCTCCCGCATGGGAAGCACATCCCCTCGACTCAGGGGCTTAACCCGGGTGGGGGGAGTTGTCAAGAACCGAACTGGGGGTCTCCTACATTGGAAGAACACCCCAGTTCATCATATGAGGCTGTTTGGGCCGGGGCCGGGACTCGATCCCTGATCCCTGGGGCTGCAAAGCGAACGCTCAGCCCACTGAGCCATTGCGGCCTTCCCTGGAACATTCTTAAGATGTAAAATGTAGCCATTTGGGGGTTCAACACAGTTTCTTTTTGTTTGGTGGGGACGGGGGGTTGGAGGGAGGATCTTTTCAAGCATCAACTGTTGAGAAGCCTGGTTCTCATCTCTATTTCTGGGAGGAAAAGCAGGGCTTAAGGGGAGGGAGGACACCAGGAACCCCACGGAACAGGGCCATGGTCAACCCATCCAATCAAGGACGGTCCCCACTGGGGGTCACGCTGGCCTTAGGTCGGGGCTCCCTCACCAAGCCAAGCGTGCGTACAGCCACCACCAACTAGAGCCAGGTCACCTCCCCCTCCAGGGCCATCTCTGCAAGCTCAACCCTCCTGGTCCACGCCACGCGCGCTCGGAGCGTCATTACCCAGCAGGTGCAGGTTCGTCTCCAGGCGAATGGCCGACTGAAATAACAGCTCCTCGCGGTTGTCCACGGAGGACTCCGCTTCTAAGTGGCTTTGCAGCCAGCAGGCGTACTCCTCCTGACTGAGAACCTGCGCAGAAGAACTCCCATTCACGCTCTTGGCATGCACAGGTGCGCACGCGCCGAGCCGGAATCCCATCACCCGCTTGGGAAGCACAGGGGTGCACGCGCTGAGCCCTCGCACTCTGGCAGAGGCCCTGCTCACCCTCTTGGCGATGCACAAGGTACGCAGGCCTTCCATGGCATATAGGTCCAGGTAGTGCTGCGTCTTGCTGCGGATGGTTTTCTGATGTGTTCCTCTGGCATCATCTAGGTTGGAGTAGACACAGAAATGCACATGAGTGACAAAGGCAGAGCCCTGTGGGGTACCCCAGAGCCGGCCCCGGCACCTTGGGGACCTCTGTGTGGTTTTCTCTTTGGAAATAATTCTGCGCCAGTGGTAAGCACCGGCTGAGTCTCAGCGCCGTCCCAGGGGCTGTATTTGGGAAGCAATTCATAAGAAAGTCAAAGGAAAAGCTGTCAATCGAAAGACAATCTCGAGGAAGCCAGGAGGGCTCAGCAGGTTAAGCAATCACTTTGCAGCCCCAGGGACCGAGGATCGAATCTGGCCCCAGCCTGTGTGGACCCATATGCTGAATTGGGGTGTACCTCCCATGTGGGACACCCCCAGTTTGGTTATTAACCCCTGGTTTGGCCCCCAAGGGGGCGTGCCTCCCATGCGGGAGGCCCCCAGCCCAGTTCCCACCCCGCACGGCCCCCACCCACCTGTGTGGAACAAAACCAAGTTGGAAACTGATGATGTGTAACTATGGAGACAGCTCTGGACCCTCCCCCTTCTCTCTCTCTGTCTCTCTCTGTCTCTGTCAAAAACAATAAAATAAATCTTAAAAGACAATCGCATCCAAATGCACATTTTCTGCTGTTCCTAACATCCCTGGTCAAACCAAGAAGCTCAAATAGACAAAAACCTCCCCAAGCGTGACCTGGCTTCCTTTGGTCCAGCCGTTACATAGAGATACATGCTCCCCATTTATGAAAGATCGTACCTAACAGAACGTACAGTTTCTATCCCAAGAGTAAATCCCTCACATCTATTTGTGTTGCCAAACAGGATATAAGAGGCCCAGGTATCGCAAAGACATGCTTTTACTCCAAATGTTCTTTGTTTTTGGTCTGCAATGCATATTTAACTGGGCCTTCCGTACATTTTGTTTGTTAAATCTGGGAACCCTACTCCCCTGGGGTCTGGGGGAGGCTGTCTGTTCTCCAAGTTGGCCCATGACAATACGGGACCCAGAGAAGCCCTCTTACCCCCCAGACCCTGTATATTGCATGAGGATACAGATTTCTTAAGGACCCACAGATTGGTTCTTGGAGGCAGAAAAATCCTTTTTTATGTGAATAGCACACATATACATGCAACACAGACACAGATACACAGCATATCTATGGCATGAAAGTATCATAGGGGGACAATTAGAAATAAAAGTCAGGAGGCCAGGATAGCTCCATGGTGGAGCACTTGCCTGGCAATCTAGAGGTCCGGGGTTCGATTCCCGGCCCCTGGCCTCTGCAAACCCATAGGCTGAACTGCGGCACATCTGGTAACCGCCGGGATGGCTCAGTGGTGAAGGTTCTCGTCTCCCATGCGGGAGGCCCCCAGCTTGGTCCCTGCCCTGCACGGCCCCACGTCCATCTGTGTGGAATGAAACCATGTCACCACTCATGATGGACAACCATGGAGACGGCGCTGGGCCCTCCCCCTTCTCTCTCTCTCACCTCTCAAAAACAATACAAATAAATTAATTCTAAAAAAAGGTGCACTACCAGGGAAGTACAGACTAGCAGCTGTGGCTCCGGTGGTCGCTCACTTGTTGTGTCCCTCAGACTGCTCAGCCAGGCTCCCTCCTCCCATGGCTCCTGCCACCCCATCCTGCCCCTGTGAGCTAATGCTGGCTGTCCCCTTTATCTTAACCATGACCCTTTGTCAGCGGTAAAGTCTGAAACCCAATAGTCCATTCACCTGTGCTCAGGGCAAAGCTGCGGATTAGGACAAAGGAAATTTTTTTCCCGGTAGAATGGAATCTGAGTTAATTGCTGTACCTATCTGTTTCTTTCTGTGCAGATGCAAAATCAAATCTCAGGCTGAAGAAGGCTCTTGGGATGCCAGCCAGCCTCGGAACTGGCTCCCAGTCAGGGGTGTGCAACTTTTTGGCTTCACTGGGCCCCATGGGAAGAAGAACTGTCTGGGGCCACCCATACGATACAGTCACCTGAACGATAGTGGAGGAGCTAAAACATGTTGTAAAAAAAGCTCATCGCCTTTTAAGAAAGTTGACTAACGTGTGTTGGGCCGCCTTCAGTGCTGTCCTGGGTGGCCTGTGGCCGGAGGATTGGACAGTGCCCCTGGGGGGTTGCAAAGGCAACCCCCTGCCCCCCAGTAGGTCACCCCTCGACAGGCTGGTCGAGCTATTTTTCAGATGCTCTTGTCAATCAGCTGGGCTACCTTTGAGAGACAGGTGACTGTCCTGTGAGCCCCTGAGGTGTGCTGTCCCACACAGCCCTGGCTTCAGGGGCCAGGAGCCCCATTCTGAGGCTCTGAGATGAAGGCCAGAGGATCCTGGGAAGTGGCTGCACCCCAGAACTCAGATGGGCTTGTCCAGCCAACGGGGTCCCTTGTACCGGACAAGGCAGGGGGGCAGGCTGTAGGAGGCAGGCGGGGTCCCCCGAAATGAGGATCCTCACCTCCATGCGCTTGTCTCCTGCTCTGTCACCTGATACGAGGGACATGGGGGTGACCAGGTGTACTAGCGGGGGCTGAACCTCATCCCCTCCCAGTTCCAGAGCTTGCTAATGTGCCACTCTCAATACTACTGGTGCTGAAATTCCTTTTTCCTCTTTCTTTTCTTTCTTTCTTTTTTTTTTTTTAAGATTTACTTAATTGTTTTTGACAGAGACAGAGATAGAGAGAGACAGAGAGAAGGGGAGGGCCCAGAGTCTCCATAGTTGTATGTCATTAGTTTTCAATATGGTTTCATTCCACACAGGTGGGTGGGGGCCGCGCAGGGTGGGAACTGAACTGGGGGGCCTCCCGCATGGGAAGCTCACCCCCTCGAGCCAGGGGCTGAACCAGGGGGCAAGAGCCGAACTGGGGCCTCCCTCATGGGAAACACACCTCAGTTCAGCACATGGGTCCACAAGGCCTGGGGCCGGGATTCGATCCTCGGTCCCCGGGGCCGCAACGTGAGCGCTGAATCCGATGAGCCCTCCTGGCTTCTCCACAAACTCCTTTTTTCAACCCCCAAAGTGATCATGGAACCAGACGGAGCTGCTGTGTCTAAAGTCAGGACAGAAGGCGCAGGCGGGAGGCCAGGAGCCCCCACTGTCTGGGCGCCCACTGGGCCTGGGCCTTGGCAGAGCCAGAAAGGAACCTTCTGGAACATCTGGAAGTCTTTTACCTTCACGATCCACACTGACAACCTTTCCTGGAGGACTTGGGTGGTGGAGACAGACCCCCGAGGGGTGCTGTCCTACAGGATGAGCTGAAGAGGGGGGAGGGCTGTTTTAGCGGGGGGGGGGGTACCTGAGGCGCAGGGCAGCAGCAGATCCATGACCACCGAGTCGGCGCCCTTGGTGTAGACGTTGATCTCGTGGGTGAGCGGGTGCCGAATGACCACGGACATCCTCTTGCGGATGGCGTCGAAGCCCAGCGTGTGCAGGAGCTGGAAGGTGAGCCTGCCCAGCTGCGGCAGCTCCACGGCCACCTGGTCGTGCCGCCGGCCGGCCAGGGCGCACTTGTAGGCGCGCGCCGCGTACACCAGCGCCGCCTCATCCGGGCTCTCGGCCTCGTAGCGCGGCTCGGACTCGGGGTTCGCCGCCCAGCAGGCCTCCCTGCAGCCGCGGTAGCCGTTGCTGACCATGCTCGGGGCCTGCCCAGCCAGCTGGTCGTGCAACTCGAGCAGTGTGCTGTCGGGGGACTGGCCACCGGACCCTGACTTCTGGGCAGTGGCCCTGGTGGTGGCCACACTGGTGAGGCTGCTGCAGCCCGAGGTCAGGCGACTGGGTGAGAACCGCCGCAGGAAGTCTTCTAACGTCTTCACCGGGGACTTCAGCTCCAGCCTCACCCTCACCTGCAGGAGACACCGCGGTGGAGAGACCAGTGAGGGCTGTCCCCCAGGCCCCCACCCCGCAGCCACAGGCCACGGTAAGGAGAGTTGTGACCATCCTGGGGCCTCTTCCACGTCCCTTAGCAAAGATCATGCCATATGCATGCTTTTAGGATGCCCCCTGGGCCACAGCAGGGCCCTGGGCTGACCCAGTGGTGTGGCGGGTGGTGACAGTCCCTGCCCTGCAGTACGGTGGCATTGCTTTCCACAGACAGATCAGAGGAGCAGCTGGCTTGTCACCACTTAGCACGAAACCCAGCTTTCTCTTTTTCCCCAATTCTATTATAAACCCCCTTAGAACACAGGTGTGCACCTCCCTGTGAATTGTGTTCACACCCTATTGAAATATACCAAGAACATCGCCAAGCCCCAAAGAGTCGTTTGAAACAAATGAAACACATAGACAAGTTCAGGAGGCAGATCCTTAAATCCACGCTGGGATATCAGACTGAGCGAGACAGCTTGTAACACGAAATGAAAACAACAACTTCACAGCCACAGACGATTGGTAAAGTTGCAAAAAGGTCCAGGATGGAGTAACAGAAAAACATGTTATTTAAATGAGTTGTTCACTAACATGGCTGGAATACACCTGTTTGATTATACTCTTCTGCTAGGTGACAGATTTATTTTTATTGTTTTTGACAGAGAGAGAGAGAGAGAGACAGAAAGAGAGAGAGAGAGAGACAGAGAGAGAGAGAGAGAAAGGGAGGGCCCAGAGCAGTTTCATAGCTGTATATCATTAGTTTTCAATATAGTTTCACTCCACAGGTGGACACGGGGCTGCACAGGGCAGGAACTGGCCCGGAACCTCCCACATAGGAGGCAGGGCCTGATGAGAACCAAACTGGGGGCACACCTCAGTTCAGCACCTGCATCTGCAGGGGCCGGGGCTGGGGCTGGGATTTGATCCTTGGACCCCGGGGCTGCAAGATGAGCACTCAACCCGCTGAGCCATCACAGCTTCCCCCTAGGTAACAGATTTAGAGTGAATGCTAAAAACAGTCAAGACATTGCACCCAAGTTATCCTTAAATCTTCATAATTCAGCCAGGGGCCTAACTAATGCTGTGATTTAGAATCACAACCTCCATAAAAAAACCAAAAACAAAAAACAATAGCCAGGCCTTTGGTAAAGCAAGGCAGCCTGGACCAATTCGATGAAAGTGCTTTTTCTTTGTCCCTTGGGTGACTTTCAATGTGTCACCTGCCGACTCAGTCAGCCACGCGCCCTTGAAGGTGGCACTCGTCCACACATGGGCGCAGAAAGGCCTCCAGAGGCAAGTTCACGTGCTGTGTGAGAGCGGGTGACTGAAGAGTCTGTCCCTACGCGGAACTCCCTGTGTGTGTGTGACCTTCAGCATGCACCTCAGTCTGCTGGGGCCTACAATGCCCCCTCGATACGGAGAGGTGGGAAAAGTGCCCCCCTCAGGAGGACTGACCACAGGGGCCCCCATGAAGGCCATGAGGGCTACCGGCAGGCGGGGACCCCGGGGGACTTGCCTTCTGTTGTGGCTGGTCTGGGGACGTGACCACGACCGTGTTGCAGATGGTGAGTGCGATGAAGAAGTCGAATACATCGGACAACTCGGGGGACAGGTGGGCCAGGGGGCGCTCCTGGTGCCTCTTGATGGCCAGACACTTATCACACTCAGTCACCTTCTCAAACAGCATGGGATCGGGTGTGATGTCTTTCTCCTGGAAGAGGGCAGAGGCCGGGGGCGTGTGTGTGGGGGGGGGGGACGTGAGTGACCCTATGACCCCTAAGAGTCATGGTGAGTGACTGTTTAAGGCACTTTGATTTTATAAGCTATAAACACCTTCATCTCACACGTACACACACACCACTTTGTAATGATACATTTTACATTAAACGTAAGGATACATTTACATTTAATGATAATTAAAATGATATAATTTTAATTGTGTAACAATATCTAACATATAAAATGAAATGCAGCTATTCTTTTATATAAAGTGTATGTGGTCTTATTCTAAAATAACACAGCTAAGAACATAGATTAGTATAAAATAACATATATTCAGAAAGACTTGGGAAAAAACAGAGAAGAGCAGGGAAAACTTAAGTCTTTTTATTTTTTTAAGATTTATTTATTGTTTTGAGAGAAGGTGTGTGTGTGAGAGAGAGAGAGAGAGAGAGAGAGAGAGAAGGGGAAGGGCCCAGAGCAGTCTCCATAGTTGTACATCACTAGTTGTAACACGATTTCACTCCACACAGGTGGATGTGGGACCGTGCAGAATGAGAATCAAATTGGGGGCCTCCCACATGGGATGCAAGAGCATGTGGGTTTGCATGGGAGGAGACTGGGATTCGATCTTTGGACCTTGAAGTTGCAAGGCAAGTGTTCAACCTGCTGAGCTATCCCGGCCTCCCAACAAACCTTTATCATACCACTTTACAGTCATATATACTTTTTAAAACATGCATTTTCTTCCAGGCGTTTTTCTCTATTAACTATATTTCTATATTTTACATAATCAAAACATTTTATCCCTTTCTCCTGGATAAACAGCCAGAATTGGAATTGCTAGGTCATAGGGTAGCTCTATTTTTCATTTTTTAAGAAGCTTCCATACTGTTCTCCACAGTGGCCAAACTCATTTACATTCCCACCAACAGGGCAAAGGGTTCCCTTTTCTCCACATGGTCACAGAACTTGTCATCACTTGTCGCCTTAACGACCACCATTCACACAGGTGTGGGGTGCTATCTCACCGTGGTTTGACGCATGTCCCAACTTAAACATATACAATGACTTCCGTCAATGATCTTTGAATAAAAACACTACACGTACATTGGCAGTTCTAGTGCCCCCAAACATGATACTGTCTGAACTTTTCCAGGCTTTTAAGAATTATATAGAGGTTCCTGAAAGTTGATAACAACCTCACAAATGTATATAATGTTATTAATAACAAGTTGTCAGGCTAAAAGGAACTGCCAATAATAAAAAATGTATTTTGGTCAACAAGGCTATAAGAAAACAAAACAAAACAAAAAAAGAATTATAGCTGCCCCCCCATTATCTGCGGAGGGTGGGGGGAATAGATCCCAAGACCCCCAATGGATGCCTGGATCCTATATACAGAGTCCAGTAGAAGTAATGCCCCCTTTTATTGATTTTATATTAGAGTATTTTATATGACTTAATAATGACATGATACTATTTTATTACTTTATGTTACTTAAAAAAGGACATTAATTCCGTGGACCCTGTACACTATGTTTTTTCCTCTACACACCTTTTCACTTATAGGAAGCGCTTTATCGATCACTAGTGTCACTACTCTTGTGCTTGGGGGCCATTACTAAGCATATCAAGGGTCACTCGAACCTCTGGCACTGTGATACTGTGAGACTCAATCCGATGACTGAGGTGGCTGATAAATGACTACCAGGCGGGAACGTGTGGTGTGGACATGCCAGGCAAGGGGGTGATTCACGTCCAGGGCAGGACAGAGGAGGGCGGTGTGAGATTTCATCACGCACCTCAGCAGAGCGCGCAAGGGTTTCCTTCTGGAATTTTCCATGGCCTATTTTCTGGCTGCAGTTGATCTAATGCGACCCCGCGGATACGCGGCGGGCAAGGTGGCTGTTGTATTTGAAAACAGCGCTTTTCGCAATTTCCAACTACAATGTACCAGAATGTATTTGACAATTCCTTGAGCGCTGGATACATTGTGCACTGTTTTGCTGATGTAAATAACCTGCTGACAAACATCGGTGCGCGGGAATCTTGGAACCCCCTACATTCCTCGGTCAGAAAGCTTGAACTTTTCAAATACTCTTGACTTGTACTTGGTAACTTGGTGTCTGGAAAACCTGTGCCCCTTCTGTCAAGTGTGAGAGACCCCCATCCCCCCACCACGTGGCCCATATAAACCCACCAGTGCATTTTCAAGGACAGAAAGAATGAGGCCCCCATAAAGCGAGCAACACGGACACCCCCTCTGTCTGTTCATAAAGCATCTTAGAAGTGAAGGCATCTTTTAGGACAGGCCACTCGCTGACTTCCAGAAACATCTGCGGAGCCGTCGTGGCCAGGAGAAGTTCTACTGGGTCTGGGCTTATCTACTGAAGACTTTTTTCCTGCTCCTGTGGCTTTGCTTTTGCACACAGGCCGTGCGGCTCTGGTGTTTATTCGTTTCACTGGGCAGGATAGAATTCCTCTCTGTCCCCGGTGGGGATGGCTCCTGGGCTGTCCCCAGCCTCCAAAGGCGAGGCAAAAGGCTGTGTCAGGTGTGTGGACAAGGTGTCAGCCACAGAGCCGAGCCCGGGGACCAACGTGTGTGGCACTAAATGCGGACACTTTGGGAGGACGGGGAGGTGATGGGAGGTGACAGAGAAGCCAGGGCGGCAGGTGCGTGTGGGCAGGACTCACCATGGGGCTACTGAAAGCTGTGTGCCTGGAAAGCACGCTGGCCTGCTGGGCCTCCACCCTGCTGCCCGAGCGCCACTGCAACCTGCTGGCTGGGGCCCGGGGCCCACTGCGCATGTTCTGGTGGCTTCCTAGGCTGCCGCGCTGGGACAGTGAGCCCTCCCTGGGCCTGGTCTCCTCCTCCTCGGAGTCCGCCTCCTGGTACCTGGCCAGACGCTGAGCTGTGGGGACAGGGGCAGGGTGACACCTCACAGGAGGGTTCCTCGATGTGCCCTCTTGGGTCCACCCATCTGGTAGAAAATGAGTGTTTAAGGTATGAGCAGAGCCATGGGGACACAGTGCTGTCCCTTCCATAAATGGTGCCAGGCTCCCGAGTGCTTGGACAACCCTTTTATGCCTCATGTCCCTTGAAAATCAGCAGTCCCAGCAGCGTGCGTGTGCATCTGTGTATGCCTGTGTCTGTGTCAGTGTATGTGTGTGTGTGCACGCACATCTCAGTGTATGTGTGTACACCTGTGTCAATGTATGTGTGTTGTGTGTGCGTGTGCATCTGTGTCTGTGTGTTTGTATGCGTGAACACACACACATCGGTGTCAGTGTATGTGTGTGCACATCGGTGTCAGTATGTGTGTGTGTGTATGTGCGTGTGCATCGGTGTCAGTGTATGTTTTGCATGCATGAATGCACATCTGTGTCAGTGAGTGCGTGTGTGTGCACACACACCTGTGTCAGTGTATGTGTGTACATCTGTGTGTGCATGCACATACAGATGTGTCAGTGCGTGTTTGTGTGTACATATACATGCACACCTGTATCAGTGTGTGTGTGCGTGCACATGCACACAGCATCAGCACGTGTGTCGGCTTGCACGTAGCTCTCGGTGGAGCAACTCTGGCATACACGTCTGTGTATGTGTGTGTCTGTGCATGTGTGTCTGTGTGTGCATGCACACACACACCAGGGCAATGTATGTATGTGTGTGCATGTGCATGCACATCAGTGTCAGTGTGTGTGTGCGCGCACACCCGTGTCACTGTATGTGTGTGCATGTGTGTGCGCACATCTGTGTCAGTGTGTGTGCACCACACCCATGTCACTATATGTGTGTGCATGCGCGTGCGTGCGCATCAGTGTGTGTGTGTGTGCATGCACACCTGTGTCACTGTATGTGTGTGCATGCGTGTGCACACACATTGGTGTCAGTGGGTGTGCATGCATACCTGTGTCACTGTATGTGTGTGCATGTGTGTGTGTGCGTATCAGTGTCAGTGTGTGCATGCACACCTGTCACTGTATGTGTACATGTGTGTGTGCGCGCATCAGTGTCAGTGGGTGTGCATGCACACCTGTGTCGCTGTATGTGTGTGCATGCACGTGCGTGCACATCTGTGTCAGTGTGTGTGTGCACGCACACCCGTGTCACTGTATGTGTGTGCATGTGCGTGCACATCGGTGTCCGTGTATGTGTGTGTGTGCATGTGCACACAGCATCAGCACATGTGTGTCGGCTGGCACGCAGTGGTGGCTGGAGCTCCGCCGGCTCCCACGCTCACCGTTGGCGTCGTGCGCATACTCCACGCCGGACACGGTGCACCGGCGGAACACCATCTTGTTCTCGGTCAGCGTGCCCGTCTTGTCCGAGAAGATGTACTGGATCTGGCCAAGGTCTTCTGTGATGTTCAGCGCGCGGCACTGCAGCTGGGAGTCCGTCTCCTCGTCATACAGCTCCACGTCCTGGTGGATGAAGTACACCTGGCACACTTTGACGATTTCAATGGAGACGTACAAGGAAATGGGGATCAGAACCTAGGAGACACCGGGCACCCACAGTGAGCCAGCCTGTGACTGGTGGGGGGCGCTGCCCCGTCAGTCCCGCCTATTTCAACGACAAATGGCGACACCCACCAGACAGTACTGTACCTTGAAGGGCTTAAGGAGCCTGGTTTAGAGTCAGGATTGGGAAAGGGTTGGGAGATTGGCAAAGGGTGTGAGCTAACACAGCGGAAATCCACTATGGTGTCTGGAAGTGTGGTGACGGGAAGCCCGCATTCTTGGATGGCTAAGTCGAGCTCGAGAGAAGCTAGGAAAGGAAAGAGAGAAAAGAGAAAAACAAAGCACAGGGCACGGTCAAAGTCCTCATGAGCAAAAGTCACCTCGCACCGCCACGACTCATGGCCTCCGGCCTGTCCGTGGGATCCCCAAGGCCCTGGGCCAGGACCCCACAGTTCAGAAGAGACAGTCTTTTTCAGAGGCTGGTTTTGCGTTGGAGAATTTCCGAGGTGTACTCTACAGAGCAGAGAGAAGGCTCCAAGGGGAGGCTGGGATAGCTCGGTGGTGCAGCGCTTGCCTCGCAATCGTGAGGTCCAGGGTTCAATTCCTGGCCCCGGCCCGTCAAACCCCATATGCTGAACTGCGGCACAGCTGGTAACTGCCTGGATGGTAGTGAAGGTTCTTGCCTCCCATGTGGGAGGCCCCTGGTTCAGTACCCCCCCCACCCCCCGCTCTCCCCCTCGCTCGGTGTAGAATAAAATCATGTCACAACTAATGATGTACAACTATGGAGACTGCTCTGGGCCCTCCCCCTTCTCTCTCTCTCTCCTTCTCTCAAAAGCAATACAAAATAAATCTCAAAAAAAGAAAGAAGGCTCCGAGAAAATGACTCACAACTACTCTTTGACAATTGCAGAATAATCTCCTTGCAATTAACATCTATTTTTTTTTTCTTTGTGTAGAATAACTATCTATGGGTTTAGAATACCCTTCAGGCCAACTGGTTCTTCTGAACTTAACTATGTGAGTGGGGCACATACGAACACAAGGCTAGAACAAAATTTGCAGTTATAACAAAGGCAAAGTGAACTAAGCCAGACAGAGAAGGATACTGTATAACCTCACTTGTATGTGGAACCTAAAAATACAAGCTCAGAAACAAAGAACAGATGGGTCATTGCTAGAGGTGGGGGCATGTGAGAGCAAAATGGCTAAAACAGATCAAAAGGTACAAGTTTCCAGTTACAAGATAAATTAGTCCTGGGGACGTAATATATAGCATATGACTCTAGCTAACAACACTGGGCTGTATGTTTGAAAGTTGCTAAGAGTAGCTCTTAAAAATTCTCATCTTTCAAGAAAAAAGTGTAAAATGTAACTCTAGGTGGTGGTCATTTCACGATATATACCTGTAGTCACTCATCGCGTTGTACACCTGAAATTAATGCCATCTTATATGTCAATGGCATCTCCATAAAACTGAAAACAATGTCACCAGAAAAAAGAGTCATTTATCGAACAATAAATGAGTGCCTTGAATCATGCAGAACCTCAGAGGCGTTGCCGTAATAGTTTCAGTCTTTTTTTTTTTTTCATCAAACCTTTCATGAGAACCACTAGGTAATAAATTACCACGTTGAGTGTAAAAAAATAAAACAACAAAACCCTGCTAATTTGGAAAGCGAAATAAGGCTGTCACCTGTTGTATAACACGCATGTGAGAAAAGACAGTGGGATCTCTCTCCTAGGCAAAGACTGAGCAAGGGTCTTCTGGTCATTCTGGGAGCCCAAGAAAGCACATTCTTGGGGAGAGTGGTGGCGTACGAATGCAGGCGGGTGTTCAGTTCATGGCAAAGTCACCATGTCCCATGGTCACACATTCCCATTTGGGAATGTCCCTCACCTGAAGGACACAGGGGAATTCTCTGTACGGTACTCCTTTTTGCCATTTGTCTGTCCCTCTCCAAATGCTTCCAAAATAATAGTCAGGGTTTTTCTTTCCTTTTGTTTTTGTTTTTTGAGACGTAATTGAATGGAAAAACACAACATAAAAACAATCCAAAGCAACCCCGCAAAGCTTACGCATCTTAAGAACAGCAAAGGAGAACATGAACTTGAAAACCACCCAAGGAAAGCCCCTCTAGAGAAATCAGGTGGGAAAACAAGGCACGATGTGGTAGGAAGGGACTTGTGTGGTTGTCCCCGTGTGGAATTGACAGGACATGCTTAGGGGAGGGTCCTGGGGTCATGTCCTCATCAGAGCAGCGAGGCGAGTGTTCTGTGGTGTAGGGTGGTTACCTGCAGGATGATTATCATTGTCAAGAACGAGTAAATGGCCGCCATGACTGGGGACAACGAGCTCCCATCAGCCTCTGGGACATCAAATAACGATTTCTTCTCTTGATAGTGTTGTACCCATAGTCCGTGCCCTGCAGCAACATTCAAAGGGAAGCGTTCTTTTTTTCTTATGATTTCTTTTTTTAACATTTTAATTAATTAATTAATTAAATTTTCATTTATTGGGGTGACATTAATTGATATCAATTACATTGTTTCCAGGTGGACAATTCTACATGACATTGTCCACACATTGCATTATGTGCTCACCACCCAGAATCAGCTCACTTTCCGACATTATATGTTTGGTTCCCCCTCCCTACTTCCCCCCACCCATCTCCCCCACCCACCTCCCCCCTTACCCTCAGGTAACCCCTAAACTATTGACTGTGTCCATGAGTCTTTGTTTCTTTGTTCCTTTCAGTTTTATATTCTACCTATAAGTGAGGTCATATGCTTCTTGATTCTTTCATTCTGCTTAATAAGATGTTTTCAAGGTCCGTCCATGTTGTCACAAATTGCTGATTCTTATCGCTGAGTAGTATTCCATTGTGTAAATGTACCACATCTTCTTTATCCAGTCATCTATCGAAGGGCATTTTGGTTGTTTCCATGTTCTGGCCACTGTGAACAGTGCTGCGATGCACATGTGGGTACAAACATCTTTAAAGATGAAGGTCTTCAGGTTTTTTGGGTAGATGCCCAGTAGAGGGATGGCTGGGTCATATGGTAGTTCCATTCGTAATTTTTTGAGGAATCTCCATACAGCCTTCCATAGTGGTTGTACCAGTTTACATTCCCACCAGCAGTGTATGAGGGTTCCTTTTTGTCCACAGCCTCTCCAGCACTTGTTATCCATTGTCTTGTTGATTATAGCCATTCTAACAGGTGTGAGGTGGTATCTCATTGTGGTTTTAATTTGCATCTCCCTAATTGCTAGTGAAGTGGAGCATTTTTTTATGTATCTGTTGGCTATTTGTATGTCTTCAGGAGAGAAGTGCCTGTTTAGGTCTTCTGCCCATTTTTTAATTGGATCGTTTGTTGTTTTGTTGATGAGCTGTATGAGTTCTTTATATATTTTAGATATTAGCTCTTTATCAGAGGCATAGTTTGCAAATAGTTTCTTCCATTTAGTTGGTTTTCTTTTTACTTTGTTGATGGTGTCCGTTGCTGTGTAGAAGCTTTTCACTTTGATATAGTCCCATTCATTTATTTTTGCTTTTACTTCCCTTGCCTTTGGGGTCAAGTTCATAAAGTGCTCTCCAAGTCCAAGGTCTATAAGTTTAGTTCTGATGGCTTCTTCTATGCACCTTATAGTTTCAGATCTTATGTGGAGGTCCTTAATCCACGGTGAGTTAATTTTGGTATATGGTGACAGTTCATAGTCCAGATTCATTCTTTTGCATGTTGTTTTCCAATTTTTCCAGCACCACTTACTGAAGAGGCTTTCTTTTCCCCATTTTATATTTTTTGCTCCTTTGACAAAGATTATCTGTCCGTATATTTGTGGGTTTATTTCTGGGTTTTCTATTCTGTTTCATTGGTCTGTATGTCTGCTTTTCTGCCAATACTAAGCTGTTTTGATTATTGACACTTTGTAGTATAGACTGAAGTCAGGGAGCGTAATGCCTCCAGCTTAATTTTTTTTCCGGAGGATTGCTTTGGCAATTCGGGGCCTTTTGTGGTTCCATATGAATCTGATCATTTTTTAATCTATTTCTTGAAAGAATGTCTGTGGGCCTTTGATGGGAATGACATTAAATTTGTATATTGCTTTGGGTAATATGGCCATTTTAACTATGTTGATTCTTCCAATCCATGAACATGGAATATCCTTTCATTTCTTTGTGTCTTCTTCAATTTCTTTTAATAGTGTCTTACAGTTTTCTGTGTATAAGTCCTTCACGTACTTTGTTAAGTTTATTCCTAAGTATTTTAGTTTTGTTTTGATCTCATCAAAATGATCTCATCATTTTTCTCATTTCTTTTTCTGAAGTTTCATTGCTTTTGTATAAAAAAGCTATGAAGTTTTGTACATTGATTTTGTATCCTACAACTTTACTGTATTCATTTATTATTTCTAACAGTTTTATGGTGGAATCTTTGGGGTTTTCTATATAAAGGATCATATCATCTGCAAAAAGGGACAGTTTAACTTCTTCGTTTCCAATTTGGATGCCTTTTATTTCTTTTTCCTGCCTAATAGCTCTGACTAGGACTTCCAGCACTATGTTGAATAGCAGTGGTGATAGGGGACATCCCTGTCTCATTCCTGATTTTTGAAGAAAAGGTTTCAGTTTTTCCCCGTTCAGTATGACATTTGCTGAGGGTTTATCATATATGGCCTTTATTATGTTGAGGTATTTTCCTTCGATACCCATTTTATTAAGTGTTTTGATCATAAATGGATGTTGTATCTTGTCAAATGCTTTATCTGCATCAATTGATATAATCATACGGTTTTTATCTTTAATTGTGTTTATGTGGTGTATCACATTGATCGATTTGCGTGTGTTGAACCATCCTTGTGCCCCTGGGATGAATCCCACTTGATCGTGATGTATAATCGTTTTAATGCATTGTTGTATTCTATTTGCTAGTATTTTGTTTAAGATTTTTGCATTGGTGTTCATTAGCGATATTGGTCTACAGTTTTCTTTTTTTGTGATGTCCTTGCTAGGCTTTGGTATTAGGGTAATGTTGGCCTCATAGAATGAGTTGGGAAGTATTGGGAAGCGTTCTTATGTCAGCTGAACAGTCACAACTCTGCAAGTTAAAGGGGAACTTGATGACTGCACTTGGACCTCATGACCCTGCCTTGTCACATGAGAGCAAAGCACATGGTACCGTTGGCACCACAGCCAACTGCTGGGCAGCCCTGGGATGTGGGGCCCTACAGTCACGTGTCCCGTTGTGGGCACAGAATGTCACCCCTGGTCCTAACGCAGCTACCAGGGAAACTTCCAGAGGGGAACTTCCCAGTGAGCATATCACAGGACACCAGTATCGATGGCAGGTTCTGGGCCCTCCTGCCAATTAATGTCCCTTCTGGGCAATTCCACATTCTCAAGAAGCCCATGCACATTATTTTATCCACTGCGTCCCACCCCCAGCTCATGACAGAAGCATGTCCCCCATGCCTGTATCTTTTGCCACTAAGCTCCTAGAGCATGTCACAGCCACCTGGATGTGGTGACGGTTACCTTTCCTAGGAGGTGCTCCCAAGGCCAGATCTGGGGGCCACTGAGAGCCCCCAGAGCCACCTTAGGGTGCAAGCACTTTTCTGGGTCCTTCATGGACCCCCCCCCCCCCGTTAGCAGCATCTGTACTTCTGCTGCTCATACTTGTCCCTCTGGAGCCATGGCCACCACAGTGACCGCAGTGTCCATACCTCAGAAGTGCCCTGGCCTCTCCTCTAGGCACCTCCATGTGGCCTGTGCGGTTGCAAACAGCCCTCAAGTCCCAACCGGTGCACATGCGTGCCACCAAATGTCAGGGCCTCCTGACGAGACACGGGTGGGCCTGGGGGAAGCTGGTGGCCTGTTGAGGACACTCACCAACCGCGGAGAACAGAGACATACAAATGAGGAGGAGGACACACCACAGGACGTCACAGTTCATCTGCCGCTCCAGCTTGCTGCGCTTGTAGCGGGGGCCACTGTTGTTCAGCAGGGCCTTGGTTTCGTGTCCTGTGGGGGACATAGGGACACCGTGGGTCCATGCCCCACTGCGAGGGGATGGCCTACACTGCCTGCACCCAGGGATGCTCACAGGACAGGCTGAGTCACAAAACTGGGGCACAATACGTGCGTGGGCATCTGCTACTTTCATAAGCAGAAGAAACAGATAAGCACTGGGAGTAGGGCTGGGGACACATGGCCTATGGGACGCACCACCAGCGGGTCGGCCTACCTGCATAGAGGACAATGCCGACCACCGACTCTGTGTTCCGGATGGTGCAGCCTCGAAGTAGCATGTTTTCCTTGTGCAGCCCGGCCTTCTCACCATTGTCATGCTTGCTGTGGAGGGACAGGCGACACACGTCACTTGGATGCCTACGTGTGACTGGCACTGTGTGGGGGATGGGGCGCCGGGCTGGGAGGGGCTGGGGGACCCCAGGGCAGGCAGCTCAGCTCACCACAAGGGCTGGGAGGGACTCCCAGGGAACAGGGCTTCCAGAAGCATCTCTGGAACTTGCGGTGGGCTGACGCTCCCCGGGAGCTTGGGGGAAATAGTAAGAAATGCTTGTGCGGGTCTCTGCCCCCAGGTCCCGGCATGGGGATCCTGAGATGCTTGTGAGCAGGGGGCTGGGAGACTCTTCCGTCCCAGGATTTCGTCTTTGACTCCAGCTCGCGGCACAGAGCTCCGGAAACCCCTCAAACTTCCTGAGAGATGACAGAATCGGGAGCCTCTTTTGTTCTGACATTTGGCCTTCGGGCCTGGTTGTTCCAGACCCAGGGTACTAACTCCCTTGGAATTTCCTGTGTTATAGGAGGGACTCTGGGGGGGCCATTGGATGGGCAGTGGTCAAGACAATGGCCTCCACTGGGCATGTGGTGGTGCTGGGTGTATGGCACTCAGAAGACCTCACAAACACGTCCCAGAGCAGCCAACAGGGGCAGGGGCGGGTGACATTCCTACAGGGCCACACACGTGGCAAGGAATATTGAACACATACTTTAGCACTGTGTGTGTGTAGGTGTGTGCATGTGTGTGTGAGTGTACATGTGTGTACGGAGACAGCTATTATCTATGTATCTATCACCTATGTATGTATGTATGTATGTGTCTACTTACCTACCTAGTATCTACCTATCTGTCATCTATCTATCTACCTACCTACCTACCTATCAATCCCCTATATATGTGTCACCTATCTATCTATCTACCTATCTATCTACGTATCTATCATCTATCATATCTATTACCTCTATCTACCTATCATGTATCTTATCTATTACCTCTATCTATCTACCTATCTATAATCTATCTTATCTACTACCTCTATCTACCTATCATCCATCTTATCTATTAGTTCTATCTATCTACCTATCTATCATCTATCTTATCTATTACCTCTATCTATCCATTCACCCACCCACCCATCCATCATCCACCCACCCATCCATTATCCATCCATCCATCCATCCATCCATTTATCTGCCCACCCACCCATCCATTTGTTCACTTACCCATCTATCCATCCATCCATCCATCCATCGTCCGTTCATCCATCCATCATCCATCCATCCATCCATCATTCGTCCATCCATCCATCATCCATCCATCTATCCATCGTCTGTCCATCCATCCATCATCCATCCATCCATCCATCCATCGTCCGTCCATCCATTCATCCATCATCCATCCATCCATCCATCCATCCATCCATCCATCCATCCATTCATCCATCCACCCGACCCAGTGAATAACATGGGTTTGAACTACATGGGTCCACTTATGTGCAGATTTTCTCAAGAAATACTGTAAATATATTTTCTATTCCTTATTATTTTCTTAATAATGTCTTCCTTAGTATACTCTATATTAAGCATAGAGCATACAATACATGTAACATACAACCTATGTGTCCATTGAATAAGGCTTTCATTGAATAGTAGGGATTAGTAGTTAAGTTTTGGGGGAGGCATAAGTGATCTGAGGATTTCTGTCTGAGCAGGGTGTCGGCATCCTTAATCCCCACGTTATCCAAGGGCCAACTGTGTGTGTGCACGCGTGAGTGCATGTGTGGGTGCACACACACGTGCACATGTGTGTATGCACACACACATGAGTAGGCATGCGTACAGGCACACTTGTGAGTGTGCACAGGCATGTATGTGCATGCACATGAGTATGCGTGCATATGTGTATGCACAGGTGCATGAGTATGTGTGTGCACATGCATACTTTGAGTGTACACAGGCACGCAGTTTGACAAACAGAAGGACACACTCAGGTAGACGTGTGCTACTCACATGCATCCCCGGAACCTTGTCAGGTCGTTGTTCGGTTTCTCACATTCGATGATGCTGGTGAATGTCAGAGGATTGAATTCGGAGACCTAGGACAATACGACGCACCCATTAGAGAAGCCAGGGGGCAGGCTGCTGGGTCCTAAAAGCCACCTCCTTGTGTCCTGCATCCCAGGCAGGGGATTTTTGTACAAGGACTGCACCTGGTAGCCCTGCAGAGTACCAGCACCCGTGGGACACCCAGCCTAGGCCTCTTCCTTGTCACCACAAATGAGAACTAATCACTGTCGACGGGAGAGCAATTAGCATGGCTGTTGAGCAAGTGAGCCCGGAAGCTGCTGATGCGAAATAGAAGAACACACGATAAGAGCAAAGGAAGCTGTGGTGATGCAAGGGGCAGCCTCTCATTCTGAGACGGTCCAGCGCCCTCCCCTTCCCTCTGGAGAATAGACGCTTCCAATAAAATCTCATTGCTTCCACATGTGCCAAAAAGTATTCTCCACGTACACGTGGTGCAAGACAGTTCCATAACCGACGTGAGGCCAACGATTTCTGTATTCTTCCGCTCAGGGAAAATAGGACAAGTCCCCCCCAAAGAGAGTCCTGTGTTCTCATTCTGCCCTTGACAGAGGGGACACAGGAAGAGATTGAGAATGAGGGGAAAGGAGAGAGGAGGACACACA
>PVKE010003949.1:0-18645 GCA_004027555.1 Craseonycteris thonglongyai
AAAGTCTTTATTCAAATTACTCAAAGAATTATACCAATAATTTATTGTACAAAGTTTGGAATATTAAAACATTTTAATGGTAGGGATTCAGTTTAAATATTTTTTAGACATAGATGTGTATTTTTCAGGTTTTGGTTTTCACATTTACTTATACACCAATAATATACACACATAGTTTACTGTATTACTTTTTTAGGTTGCTAGAATTATATTCTATGAATGCTTGGTTTTAGGCCTCACTTAATGCAATACTTAATCAAATGCTTCGCAGACTTAACAACGTTGCAACAGTTATTTGCCTCGGTTTAGTGACATCAGAACTGAACTAATGTAAGGGAAGAAGAAACCTCCAAATCTTTATACCCAACTCAAAAATCTGAAAGAAAAAGAAAAAAAGCTTCTGCCTTGATTGAAATCCTCCCTGAAATTCTACCAATTAAACCTTCATTTGAAAAACAAAAACAAAAACAAAAAAACCTTCATTTGAGATGCTATTTCTCCTTCAAAACAAACAATAAAAATATTATCAAGTGGTGAACATTTATATGTATGTATCCTTCTTAAGTATCTTAGGTAAATTGCAGTGATAGAGTAGGACTTCTGAGAGGAGAAAATATTGAGAAAATTCTAGGTCAGTTTTTAGTGAAGGACCGTGTTAGGTGACGTATTGCACTTTCTACAACAGCTTGGAAACTCTCAGGACAGTAAGTTATGGAAATAGAATAATAGGGCTCACTTTTTTCTGAAATGTTTCCTGTTTTTCAGGAATCACTCTCTTTTATTGACAGATGTCTAGTCATTTGAAAGGTGATGTTTCCAATATTTTGTCTGTGTTTTGCTTATTTCAGTTAGGAGGGTAAAACTGGTCCTCTTTACTCAGTCAACATTCAGTTAATGCTTTCTTAATAATATATATTTTTTACTGTTTTAGTGAGATTTGAATAATCTGCTAGCAATAATTATAAACTGATCTTTAATAGCCGTTATAATATCTATGAAAAGAGAAATAATATGGTATAATATGTACCTGATAGGAGTATCTGAGGATGTAGGTTATTATAGTAAAAAGATTTCAGAAACAATAATAGAAATATTTGGTCCTTCAATTAAACTTGCAGTTGATTAGCTTGTCACATTTTAAGCTTTCTGTTCATTCTTGATTTTCTTATTTATAAAAAAAAAAAAAAGGAATTATTATAGGTATACTATCTTTTTCACAGAATTGTGAAGTCATTGGAACAATGTCTATAAAGTTGCTTTGAAAAATCAGTATTTTATATAAACAAAAGATCTTCAATTTTTTAAATTTTACTTCTATATAAAATATTTATTACAAATATTTTCATGATAATAATCCATGGATATTTACTACGTTACTTGTATAATTTGCAGAATAAGCCAATCATGTGAAAACACTAAAATTCTCTAATAAGCTACAAAAATCACCTCATAAAAAGTACTAAAAATTATTTCTATGTTTAATTTATTTGTAATTATTTAGATTTATATTTTTTTGTATACATATGTCCCTATCTTGCTTGATTTTTGCTTACACAATTCAAAAATAATTTAACTTAAAGTTAAAATAGCATTAAATAACATTGAAAAAAGAAAACAAAAAAGAATATTTAAATGATGGGCATTACTATAGCATGATTGCACACTGTGGGGCCCATTGCTTTTAAAAGCATGACTTCAAACACTATGCTAAATTTGTTTTAAATATAACTATGGAATTACCAAGAGGAATCTTTTCCCATTCATGTCAAAGATGAAAGATGATTTGTGATAATGCATAGCTATTTTCCTGTCATCAATAATTGGACTCATTCACTCAACTGAATTAACAACAGAGATGATTGGGGAGCTGCCCATTGATACCTTACTACACATATAACTAGTGATCAAATTTTTAGATTGCAGTTAATGCTTTTCAAATACCTTTGCATGTGTGTATTAATGTGAATATAATATTGGAAGATCACTGAATGCATTTATTCTAATTTAGTAAACTAGGAGTATTATCTTGACTTGCTAAGACTAATTTATGACTTTATTTGCTTAAATTAATACTAGTGATAAGATAAAGGAGATTAAGTTTAGAAGCTCAGTCTGTGATTAGGACAAATCTGAACTCAGATGCTAGATTCATTAGGAGGTTTGCCCGATAGAACAGAGGAGGCCCAGCTATATATGAGCTTTAGATAAATAATATATATTTTTTTGGTATATGGATATCTCACACAGAATTTGGGATATACTTAATAATAAATTCAGTTTTTAGTTGGAATTAAAATGTGTCTGGGCATCCTCTCTTTTCGTTTGCCAAACTGGGCAACTCCACCCATCAGTTACTATCTGAATGTCAATTCCATTTATTTCCTGAACATTTTAGCTCCTGGATTCTTGTCATTCTTTCTAAAACTGGTTCTGTCCTGGTAATTTTAATAGCTCTACAGATAATATATCAAATACTTTGGTCTCTTAATGTCTTGATATCTTTCCTCCAAGGATCTTGGAATCAATTGAGTTAGCTACTTTTTTACATGATTATATTCTAGACCTCATCATTGCCAATATAGGCACATCTTTCACAATCTTTAAAGCTAAGAATTCCACTCTCCAAGAAACACCTTTTTTTTTAATTATTATTATTTTGTACCTTTGAAGACTCGCAACTTCAACATTTGTTCCTTTTTACTCCAGTGGGATGTACAATCTATTGATCCTTTTACCATTTCATTTCCTCGTCCCATATGGTCTCAATTCTCTCCTTATTCAGTAGATACAACAGATCCTCATGGAAGTAAAGAATTATTGTTATATGGAGCCTGACTAGCTGGAATTAAAAGGCTTAAATCTGCCTTCACTATTTGCTAGCTATGACCTTCAATAATTTATTTACTCTTCCTGACTCAATTTACTCATTTATAAAATGGCAATATTAATAGTTACATATGCCACATAAGAGTATTGTCATCATTATTATTATCCCCATTGGCAATATCAAAATATCCTTGTTCACACTCTCAGATCCTTTGTCAATCTCTTTCCTCATCTTTCTTGGGCAAAAATCTCAAAACTTTTGGCATGTTAATTATGATATGTCTTGGTGTGGACCTCTTGGATTCATCTTGTTTGGGATTCTATGCTGTCTTGGCTTATAGGTCTATTTTGGAAATATTGCTACACCTGATATTGTCCCAGAGGCTCCTTAATCTATTGTTCATTTTTTCCCCTTTTCTCTGTTTTGATTGGGTATTTTTTTACTACCTTCCAAATTGCTGATTTAATTCTCTGCTTCATATAATCTAGTACTGATTCTCTCTAATGTATTTTTTACTTCAGTTATTGTATTTTCATTTGTGACTGGGTTTTTTTTTTTTTTTTATGTTTTCTATCTCTCTGTTGAAGTTCTTTTTGAAATCACTGAGCATCCCTAGAACTAGTGTTTTGAATTCTGTGTCTAGTAGGTTATTTAGTTTTTTTGTTTAACTCTTCGTCTGGAGATTTGTTCTGTTCTTTCATTTGAGACATGTTTCTTTGTCTCCCCATTTTGCTTGCCTCTCGGTGGTATTAATTTAATTTAATTTTATTTTATTTATGTATTAGGTAGATCTGCTATGTCTCCCCATCTTAGCAGAGTGGCCTTATGTAGCAAGTGTCCTATGGGGCCCAGTGGCATGGTCTCCCTGGTCAACTGAGCTGGGTGCTCTAGGTGTGTCTCTGTGTGGGTTGTGTGTGCCTTTCTGTTGTAGTTGAGCCTTGATTGCTGTTGGCATCTCAGTGGGAGGGACTGACTCTGAGGCTGATTGGTTGTGAAAATTGGCCATGACTACAGTGGAGGAGCTGAGGTGCAGGGCTGCCCCTACTTAGCAGGGTTTGCTATATTGGACTTCTGGTGCCTGCCCAATCTGCCCTTTGGGTGTGCCATTTTTGGAGGTGGTTGGTGGTGCTCTGCTGTGGTCTGAAGCAGGTCACCCAGTGTATTAGTTATGGGGGCTTTTGGGAGGGGCTTTATTGTAGGCCATTTTCCGCTGCTGTCTGTGCCCTGCCCAGGGCCACTTGATGTAAACTACAAAGTGATGTGCAGATGGTTCCTGCTTGTGCTGGTCATGGAGATGCCTGGGAGAAGCTGAGCTGTGAACTGAGGTGAGCTAGTGCCAGACTTCAGGCCACTTAGTAAGAGGTATGGGGCACAAAGAAGCCAGATGATGTTGTATGGGGTTTGTAAACCTTTGAAAATTCCACAGCATGAGCTAAGACAGACTATTTGCATGGAAAAGCCACTGAAAGTGGCTTGGGTGTGCCCTCAAGTTGGTTGGGGTCTCAAGAAATCACCAGGGGAATGCAGACAGTGTCAGCCAGGTGAGTGGAGACTCCACTACGGCAGCTGGCTATGTGTGCAGGCCAGTGTGGGGAGGATCCTGCAAAGAAACAATGGCCTCTGCCAGCCCTTGCCCTTAAGCCAGACAACTCAGATTCTTCCATATGTCCCCAATGCCCCCTGACTCCCTGCCCCAGCATTGGAACTCAGAGCGAGTGAGTTTGTCCAGCAGTGATTAAGTCTGTGTAAGAGCTCTTTAAGAGGAATACCTGAGACTCTGTCTCACTCAGCCACTATCTCCACTAGTTTTCACAGCCAGAAATTAAGGAGACTCTTCCCTACACTGGGGAGTCTAGTGTGGGGCTGGGATCCCTCACTCCTCAGAGGGGACCTCCACAGCCAAGGTATCCCTCTGGATTTTTAATGGCCACAAGTGGGTGTGGGACCAGACTGTTCTGCATCTCTGTCCTTACTACCTGTCTCAAGGTGGCTTCTTCTCTATATCCTTAGTTATACAACTCTGTTTAGCTAGGCAATTCTCAAAGACTATTGCTGTAGTTTAGTAATAATTTTGATGTGGTCATGAAAGGAGGCAAACACAGCATTTACCTACCTCACCAGAAGTCTGTGACCCAGTTTTAACAATTCATGTTTAAGCCCACCATTTTCTCATACAAATTTGATGCAGGGTTTTTAAAATGACTTTTTCCATTCATAAGCTTATTTTCGTTCATATAAACTTCACTTACACTGCACATAGTTTTTCTAAAAAATTTGGTTCTGTTTGTAGAGTGTGAGACATCTATTATTAATAAAATACTGATGAACTTTATTTCTGAATTATCTTGAGAGAATAATGTTCTTTTACTCAGAAAAAAAATATCCTTCAGAATGAAGTATTCTTATAAGAAATCATTATATCCACATATGTTCATAAGATATACTATTAAATTTAGTAGTCTCATCACATGCAAGCTTCAGATATTGTTGCTTTAATGCGTTCCCTCACTACTTTGATAAAAGCCTTAAGATGTTGCCACTAGTTCTTTGATGATTTCCTCTGATGTTACAGTACCTTTCTTTTTTCTTCAAAAAAATCTGTTTTGCATAAACATGAGAAGTCAAGGCAGTTTGAGTTAATGAGCAAAGAGATTCAAGTTTTAGCAACGAAAGTACATATATTTGTGACCAGTTCTCTCACATATTATAGTCTTCTCTTAATGTAAGAAAAGTTTATATTATATTTTTGCAAAGTATAAATCATAAACTTTAAAAGAAGCTCAAATATGTTGTTGAAATTTATAATTTTGAGGTTTATGCAGATATCTCTTCATTAAATCAATGAAATTTATTAAAGGAATTTGGGAGAGAGTCATATTGACCTGGATATTGACTGCTTCTTATTCATTTTTCCTATCATTTTTGCTTGACTTCTAAATGAATCTCGCATTCTGTTAAATTTAGCATGTGTATGTGTGTAAATTATTGTTTAGTTCTAGCTTCCAAATCATTTTGTGGCAACTATATTTAATAAAAAGCCATTGTCGATTGGTTATTATGTCTATAATTGGGCTTAACATTCCTGTGGGGAAGAACTATTAGCAAGTTTATTCATTCTAACTATGAATTTCTGCTTTCCACTAGATTATAGTTAATTATGCAGTATTTCATACTTGAAATTTGCTGAGCAGAGATCTTAAGTGTCTTCTCCATACAACAAATAATTAGCTATGTGAGGTGATGTGTGTGTTAATTATCTTGATTGTGGTAATCGGTTTACAATGTATATGTCTATCAAATCATTATGTTGTACATTTTAAATATATACAGTTATATTTGTCAAGTATTCTTTAGTAAATCTGGAAAAATGCAATAAAACACTTAGTTTTCAGAATAAAATAATTGTCAAACAACTCCAAAGGTACTTGAGGAATAATGCCTATCTTATATTACTTCTTTTTTTATCAATGTCTGGACAATGTTTTCCACAGTGTGACTGTTTTCCTCAGCCTATGTAACTCATTTAGTTGTTTCCTTTTTATATGTGATACAGTTTTTCTAATGCTTATACATATATATCCAAGCATGTTATTTTATGACTCTGTTCTACAAAAAAAACTGGCATTCTACTCTCAGTGGTACACGTGGGATTTTATTGATCTCACTGTGCTGATATGTCATTTTCACTTCGCTACCTATATTCTCTGTATAGACACCTAAATTCTAACTATTCCATCTGATATTTTACCCTGTATTTTCTTTTCTTTAAAATGAAGCTTACTAGAGATCACTTTTCTATTCTTTATTTCACGTCACATCTACTGTGTTTCTACTCTGTATTTTCTTTTCTTTAAAATGAAGGTTACAGAGGACCACTTTCCCGATTCCTTCTTTTATGTCACACCTACTGTGTTTCTCTAACACCACAGTTATAGCTCCTTATCATTTGCCAGAAGAGAAAGAACAGTTGTAGGTGTGCACATTGTGTTGGAGAGGCATCTCTTGCCCCTTGTTTTTGGAAGCTGACAGATCATGAGAAGTTAGAGTCACCAACAGTCATAGTATTTGTGTGTGTGTGTGTGCGTGTGCGTGTGCGTGTGCGTGTGCTTGTATGTGTGTCCTCTTCATTTCAAAGCTGTCATCCAAACCAAAGCTCATGACAGTGAGCAGAGAACTTGTGAAATCCTTTGGTCTTTCAAAGTTCAGCTCCGCCTGCTTGCAGGTGAAATGAGACAATGAAGTGTAGTTCCCTGAATGATTAGCAAGATCTACACACAAAGAAGAGAACCACTCTGAGCACCACATCACTGGTTGTAGGTTTTTAGATAACCATGGTCACAGCCACTTCCCAGCTCTCATTGTGACTTGTCTGCTGTAGGAACTGTTCAAGGATTGAAATTTTCCCCTTGAATCTCAGAAGTAGATTCTTTTAGCTTTATAATTTCTTCAGTGCGTTGCCTTTTAAAACAAAACAAAACAAAACAAAACAGAACAAAACAAAACATTACTGCGTTCCATAAGGTATGCAAGTGAAAACCCCTGGTGTGCAATGCACATGCCCTCCATTACTCGACTCTAGGGCTGATGTGTGAGCACTGTGCCAATCTTTTGTACAGTTGGCCTTCTCTAACATTGAATTGGATATCTTTCCATTTCTTTCCTTTGTATGTCTTCCTTCTTTTTCCTCGTTAGTTAATAGTATAATGAAACGGAAGGATTATCATAGGGAAAATGTAATACTTACACATATTACCTTGAAAGAGAAGGCAACTTGGGGAGGCTGCCATAGCTCAGCAGTTCCATGCTTGCCTTGAAATTGTGAAGTATGTGGATTGATTCCCAGCCCCAGCACGTGTAAACCCACATTAGCACGTGCAAACCCACATGCTGAACTGCGGTGCAACTAGTAACTGCCAGGACGGCAATGAAGGTTCTCGCCTCCCATGCAGGAGACCCCCAGTTTTGTTCCCACCCTGCGTGGCCTTACATCCACCTGTGCAAAATAAAACTGTCACAACTAAGGATGTACAATTATAGAGACTGCTCTGGGCCCTCTCCTCTCCTCTCCTCTTCTCTCTCTCTCTCTCTCTCTGTTTCTCTCAAACTAAAAAAAAAATTTTTGAAGAAAGATAAGGCTACTCACATAAGTTTACACCCAAGGTAATTAGTGTGTTTACATGCCCGTCTACACACACAGTTGAACTGTTTCAGTCAGCAGACTTAAAAGATCCTTCTTATTTCATGACAGGAAATAGATAATCAAGCAACATGAACTAAGTGCCTGGGAAATTCAGTATTAACATTTTCTGGAAGAAAACCTCTATCTACTAGGAATGTATTTCACTTGAAATTTTCTAAACCCTGGTTATGTGAGTTTATATGTGTGTGAGTGCTTGTGTGTGTGTGTATTTTAAATTAGGACATAAGAATGAATCATGTTTGCTACTTCCTAAGATACTATCAGTTTAAGAAAAAGACTATTGTTGTCAATGCAATGATTTTATTGGGGTTTGTTGAGAACTTCATTGAAGTCTTATGAGACTTTTAATTTCCTTTGTTTAATTTCCATACCATGAAGCAATTACTCACCAAACTGAATTTAGACATTGCTACATTTCTTGTCACAAATGTTATGAGTTATCCCCAAAGAACATCTATACCTTGCTTTAGTCTATTTATGTTGTCAAAGTCACAGCTAAATTTTGTTAGATTATTGCATATTACATCCTATTTTACATGAGAAACAAGAGACTCTTAGTCCCTCTCTCTTTCTCTTTCTACTTCTTATGTCACTTCATCAGAATGTAGTTTTATCAATTAAAAATTATCAAAAATTATGAATTAAAACATGTGCACATTGATGGTTCTTTTGTATGCATGGATGTGTTTTTAAACTTCTAAAATGTGTGAAAATAATTTAAAATGGAAACATAAAAAATATTTCTACATATGTTTTTATTTTATATCTCTAATCTCGTTACCATTTCCAGATTGTCTTCCTTTGAGGATAAGTGTATTATTACAATTATTGTAGTTTTCTCAGAAAACTTTGCTTATAGCAAAATTTGAATTTCTGAAATAGCTCTCTCATATTTTCATGTTCTGCTGAAAGCTGACAATTTTCCCCTCTGCAGATAAACTCTGGAAGGAGTTGTTGGTGCAGAACTTAAGAATAAGCATTATAATGCTGATAAACACATATACTCTTACATAGAATTTTTCTTCTAGTTTAGTTCTGATCTCCCCAAATCTTGATAATCTAAATTATTATCTTTAATTATCTGTCTTTCTGCTCTCTCTTCTTATTTGTACTTATAGTAAAATGGGTGAATAAAGCTTATAGTCTGTTAGTGGATGGACTGAATTTGCTTTTTAGGTGACATTATAGAAGAATTAGTCTTTACTAAAGAGAGATCCCTGAGGAAGTTGAACACTAAATGCTACTGGAGGAGTGTTCCACTCATTGGTCTTAATAACAAAAATCCTAGTTCTCTCTTCTCAACCCATGGTAGGCTCACAAGCTAACTCCCTTCGAAGTAGACATGGCCATTGACAGTTCTGGTTCATGAATGGTGGACAGAAGTGACAAGTTTCACTTTCTGTAGACACTTTAAGAACCTGTGCATGGTTCTCTATAGCCTGCTTCCTTTTGCCTCAATGGAATTGAAAGCGTATATGGAGAAGAAACTTCCAGATCCTGGGTCCTTGAGTAACTGCAGGGCACACAGCTCCCCCACTCCTCTGCACTGGACATGTAGGTGATAAAATCCCATTTTGTTCTCCATACTCTGTTTTTTAGGAGTTGTTTGTTATGACAGCATCTCCTATCCTCCCCTGCCTGACAGAGAGCAGCTGTACAGTTTTGGCAGACTGTAGGAGACTTGTCATTTTTCTAATCTCTAGGGAGCTGCCGTGTCAATCACGGAAGATGCCATCTCATTTGGAACATCCTAACGGTACAAAGGATGAAGCTTTATACTTTTCTATATGTGATGGAGAAGACATCGTCTAGTCTGAGGCTAGCAGTGCTCAGATGAGATGGCAGCCTCCGTGGTGTGTTTCTGATTTCTGGAATTTTATATATAATAATCCCTTCCCCATTTTAAATATATCTTCCCTTCTTTACCTTAAGGATTCATTACCTTCCAAATGCAAATGCTTTGGGGAGAGAGAATATTTTAGGTTTCATCAGTCATTTATACCTGAGTGAATAAAATGTGTAATGAATTAATTATAGAGTTTTCTAAAAATAGTTTGAGAGAGTGGCAAAGTGGGGAGATGATACGACATCATGGCACCTGTCTGGCAAAAGGGAAAAGGACGTAGAAATTGCATGTTAAAGACAAATTTTGCCTACTTCATAATTATCAGAAGGGCTGGCTCTTTGTTGAATACTCTTGTGTATGCCACGATTAAACATAAGCTCTAGAGAAATCTTAAAGCCCTTGGCATCATCGAAGAATTAAATTATATTAATGCCTTAAAGGTTTCTCGAGACTCTTTGTTCTTCAAAAGTGAGTTGTTGGGGACAGACGAACTTAGAAAAGTCATCTGATTCTCTTGATTGGATTTGCCCATGTCTCACGGAGCAGTAAGACCATGCACTGTTGCAGACATGGATGGATTAATGAGTTGATGTTTCTGAAGTCCACTGAGGTAGATAAGGAGCATTTTAGAAGTTAAAAAGCACTACTTTTGCTGAAAATAGTGAGGTACACCATTTACATGTGTCCCAACAGCCCCCACACCGCTATCCTTCCTGTTAAGGACATAATAACTTTGAGAGAATGAGAGTGAAGTGCCGATTTAAGAGATTTTTTAAGTTCACAAATATTACACTTGCTAATGTGTTGGTGAAATAGTAGATATCTTGATAAGTTTCAATGTTAGTGTTTTAGTGGAATGGACACCTGTGTGTTAGATGTCTGTAGATCTTAACTGATCCTGAAATTCAAGATCAGATTTGACACTTAGGGTTTATCTTAAAGAACTATTCAGGCTAAGTCTGGAGTTATCACACAAAAACAGGGAACATTCACTTTCTCATTTCTGCACTTCCCCAAACTAGTAATGAAATTGCACTTTTGAATAATCAACATCAATTATTTGCCAACTGATTTTGGATAATATTAATCTCTCTAAAAGTACAATTCATATTCATGAGTGACATAAATTCTGGTTCTGTATATAGTCACATCTGATTTTATTTGCTTGTTTTTATGGTAATATTGATCTTGGGCTTCCTGTCTAAATTTCTTCAAAAGATATATTTTTTTCTTTGAGTTATTTAGTTTAGTTTGTTTGTTTGTTTGTTTGGTCGGTTTTTTTTTTTAAAGCTGGGTTTCTTCAGTGTTTAACAGATTGGAAGTTTTTCATAAATTAATGATTGTCTTTAACTTGGCTGCTTGTTGGTTAGGTTAAAGGCATACTTATGGGCATAAAGACCCTCAGCCCAGGTGTGTATGTATAAGATTAATTGCCACTGAAAAAAGTATTAACAATAAATAAACTTTTATTTCTCAGACTTCTAAGAAAGCAATCTGATTAACAACGAATTTATTGTTTTTCTTTTTTGAAGGGCTTATAGTCTATCTTCTCATCTGCTTTTTACTTAACTTGTAGAACTACTTTCTGAGTCCATTTCCAAAAGTACATTAGCTGCCACTTGGCAAGCAGCAATTTTTGCCTGTATGATCTATTAATATATTTTTTTTATATCTTTTTATATTTATAGAGAGTAATTATTTTATCTTCAGTGCATATTTATTTTTATTTTACTTTTGACAGATATAGAGAGAGAGACAGAGACAGAGACAGCTAGAGAACCGAACTGTGGGAACTCCCCAGTTCAGCATGTGGGTCCTGCCTGGGCCGGAGCCGGGATTCGATCCTCGGTCCTAGGGGCCTCAAAGCGAGCGCTCAACCCGCTGAGCCGTCCCGGCTTTCCCTATTAATATTTTTAACTTAAACATTATTTGACTTTGTCTATTGATTGCTCACCTTAGTGTCCCAAAATATGTTTGACTTTAGAAACTAAGCCAGCATTACTTTCATGGATTTTCTCATTTGGATATCAGTTTTCCTCCCAAAATCAGAGGTAAGAAAATAATTTTTTTTAATTGCTTCCATCATTTTTCTTTGTTATTTCATATATCACTCACATTTGATTACTGTTTTTCCATCTTTAATTCAGATTACTGTTTTTCTGTCTTTAACTAATTTAAACCATGGGTAATTTATCTTCCTAGTTCTACTAGTTTTTAATCTCCTTGAGGGTAATGACCAGAATTGTTTGTCTTTGTATCCTAGTACCTGATGCATGGTAGATATTCAGCAGAAGCTTATGAATGAATGAGTGAATGAGTGAATGAATTAATTAATATGGTGCTAGCTTTGATGGAAAGGTTACTCTAAAGAACATTAGGGCTTAGTCTTTAATATACAGTGTCTACTGTGTGACAGTATCAATTCTAGGTACTTGGACTAGATGTAGTATGTGTTCTGTCCATACCTCCTCTCCCCCTTGTCATTGCAGAGTGAGAGTTTTTCTTCTGTTGGCCTGACATGGAAGGTTTGTCAGAAGGCTGCCCTCAGCTTGGTAGATGCCACTGTGTTCATGCATCACTTGGGCAGGGGGCGTGCTTTTTTAAAACAGAGTCAAGAGAAATTTGAACATGACCTTTGCCTAAAACTTCAGTAACATCAACACTTCACTACACATGCTCCTGTCTTATCTTTAAAGATCAGTAAAATGAGCAAATGGTGTGACTGTTACAGAATGAATGCAGATTATCACAGCACAAACTACAGTATGGAAACACAGTTGTATCTTTAGATTTCTTTTTTTTTTTAATTTCATGCAGGTAACTAATATATAAAATGAGACCTCTAACCCTTTCATTTGTAAAGACAGTAAGTGAGTAAATAAAACTCATGTCTCAACAATACAGATCAAATCAGCTTATAAAAAATAATAAAAATGAGAACTCTCTCAAGGTGAATTATATATCTTCCATCTACCTAGGAAGATAAAATATTCTCAGACAAGATAAATATTACCCTGGAGTCACACTGAGGACAAAATTGTATATGAGGAAAAGGTGATTTCATGAAATATAGAAAATTCGATGGCCTTAGGGAAATACTCAACATCTGGTAATAAACAAAATCGCAGTTCTTAAAAACAGAAAATTGGTGTACGTCAGTTTGTTGGGGAAATGTTAGCTGTGAGACTTCACATGCTGCAATAAATGTGGGATCTTAGTCCATTTTGATAACAACCATATACTGCTTGTGTATATTCCGGGAAGAAGTGTTAATGACAGGGCAATAAAGGGCTACACGAGAGCTTTACCAGGGCTGTAGTATCATGGTGGGGTAGTTGTTGGAGTGCTGTTTCTCAAATCGGTTGCCTATTTCAGATAAAGACAGGAAGTTCCCCTGTACTTGAAACTGCTGTGTCATTTCTTCTTCCTTAACAGAAATTCCAACCAAGTTTCAGGAAATGCCCTAATGAGCCACTTCTCTTTTTCTCTTTCCTCAACTCAGTGGATTCCAACCAGCCCAAATTATTCGTGATCCAACCCTGTATGTTGGTTGTCTCTTCTGGCAGAGTGTTTATGTAATGGGAAAAGGGTTGTAGTTTGGTGCTGTTTGTAGAGGTGATAACACACTGATAGAATCCAATCCTTGCTGGTAGGTAACTAAACTGGCAAGTTATTTTCTGTTTGTGCTTTAAACTCTGAAGATGAGTCTAATCAATACCTATTTTATTTTAATGTGTGTGGCTTGCTAATAATTACGGTTTCATTTTGCATGATCTGTAGGTATCAGGATATTAAAGTAGTTAAGCTGTGATTTGCTATAATTTGGGTAAGATATATCTGAAACTCTACTAATGTCTTATTTTAATAGAGATGGGGAAATCACTGTTTTAGTTCATGATAACCAAAGCATTATTCTTTTCCAGTTTAATATTCGTAGGTATTTACTAAATTGGAGCATGATTTAACATTTTATTGCATCGTATATGTTATTTTTGAGTAAATGTTAATATCTGTTTATATTTTAGCGCTATATAATTCATTGGCTTTAAAATGTAGAAAAATATGAGTACTGTTCATAGCAGAAATAACACCAGATAGCACTTTAGCATATGTTATTTTTCCAGGGTTAAAAAATTTTCTGTTTTTTCTAATGAAGACTTGGATCCAGAAAAATTTTGTAGCAGATGTCAAGTATTCCAAAGCCATAACATTTTATAGTAATAATTTTCAATTATAATAATTAGAATTGAATTGAAGCATGAACTTGAATATTATGTATATATATAGATATATACATCTATATGCATATATATATATATATACATCTACATGCATATATATACACACATCTATATGCATATATATATATGAATTATAGCCTCATGCTTTCAATATTGCGTTAAAATGTCTCTTTGGAAATAGACATTGGGAGAAAAAATAAACTTGAGGTAATCTTTAATTCATTTCACATAATTTACTAGTAACTTATTTACTAGAAACTTCATTTAACATTAAGAGACTTTAAAATAATCTTCATAGTTCTTCACTATTAAGAGACTGTCAACAAAACAAAATGAAACAGAATGTAGAATTCCTTGTCAAGACTGTTCAGACAATTTTGCTTCACTCCTATTTCAGATGAATCTGAGGGTAGTAGTTTTACACTTTACAGTAGGTTTTGAATTAATACTAAATATTTTGCTTTGTTAGTAGAAACTATCTTAAAGTAGCTCAATGTTGTGATCTCCGTTTTCAGAATTAAAAAACTCTTTGTTTTTCAGCTCTAAAGCAAGTGGAGTATATATAATTCTCGTGTCTATTTCTTTGGTTTTGGTTTTAATTATTATTATTATTATTTAAATTTTCAGTTTCATTCCAAAGCAGAAGAGTAGTACAATGTAGAAACTGATTTTGTTGAACTGAAACTTGGAGCTGGTGTCAAAAAAAAAAAAAAAAAAAAAAAAGCTGAAAAATGTTTCTAAACAGTCAGCTTAATTTTAATGAGTGTGGCACAAGTGTTTGTTATAAGTTTTAGGGCCAAAATAATTATACAGCATTTAAATATCATGCAAGTTTCTAGCATAACTGAGATTTTCAGAAATTGTGGTAATTAACAGTTGAAGTGGAAAATAACTTTCAAAATAGAGGATTGAATAGTTAGAAAGGAGAAATAAGAAAAAGAGAAATTGGAAAAAAAGAAATATTCATACACAATGAACTAATGAAATATGATTGAAAGAGAATAATGATGGAGATAAATTAATAAACATTATACATGTGTAAATGCAATTATTTCATTCTTTATAAATGAATGTACAAGTAAAATGATCTGAAATCAGCTAGAAATGCCAGGTTCTTCACAGGGTCAATTTATGCTTATAGTAAAAACATTAGATTTAGCAATGGAGTGATAGCAGATTCAGAAAGGTAATGTCTACAAATAGAGGATTGCAAATTTTATACTATTTAGCAAAACAAGTGAATAGTGCAGAATATAATTCCTGAACAGGTTTTGCAGATTATGTTTTTTATTCATGTTTTTAAGATTTATTTTATTATTTTTGACAGAGAGAGACAGAGAGAAGGAGGAGGGCCCAGAGTAGTCTCCATAGTTGTACGTCATCAGTTTTCGACATAGTTTTATTCCACGCAGGTGGCCAGGGAGCATGCAGGGTGAGAACTGGGCCAGGGGCCTCCCACATGGGAAGCACTCCTCAGTTCAGTGTATGGGTTCACACGAGCCGGGGCTGGGATTTGATCCTTGGTCCCTGGGGCTGCAAAGTGAGTACTTAACCCACTGAGCCATCCTGGCTTCCCCCCAGATTATGTTTACCTAGAAGGAAGCATGTGTGAGGCTCAGAGTAGAGGATGCCTGAAGAAAGCAGCAAGAATCATAAGTGTTCTCAAAATGATAATTGATGAGGGGAGAGTAGTCTCATAGAAAAAATGACTGACAAGAAAGCAATGTACAAAAATATTCCTTATTTTATAGAGTTGTGAACTACCAGCCAGTTAAGGAATCTGTGGGTTGGGGTTCAGGTATTCAGAGAATATCAATATTTGGCAGATATGTTTTTACCTGTGAGAGCTTAGAGGATGATAAATAATCTTGTGATTCTGTTAAATTGTGTTTATTGGAGCTGAGAAAGTGTTGGCCACTTACTCATGAACAAAAAAGAAAAGAATGGTCTGAAAATATATTGCAGTTAGTTTATGTAAAATGTTAGGAAAACTAGGGGGATCAGTATTTTTGAGAAGTGATACAGTAAGATAGGTTGTAGGAAGTTGTCAGATGACCACTTTTAAGAGTAGTTGGCTTAAAGAGAAAAAGCCCTCATTCCCAATTTTATAATCGCTCTCAGGATACCTCGGGAGGTTCAGCCTAACAGTCTTAAAGACCACTAGGTTGCAACCTTTTTCCTTCTCTCTTCAGGTTTGGAAGAATAGGCAAGAATTCACAAAGAGAAGTAAAAAAAGGCAAGTGCAAGGGATGGATATGGAAAATAGAGATTGAGTTTCAATAAGGATCCCATGCGTACTTTCTATATTCATTCCTGATTCACCATGGAAACTTATTTCCAAATCATCTCTTCTTGACTTTCCTGAAGTGCTCCCCAGACTGTGTTTTACTTTCCAGCTCCTTCCACTGAGCTACAGAATCCTTCCATCCCTGCCTGTGTTCCTTTCTTTATTTTTATTGTTAAATGTACTAGGGTGACATTGGCTAGTAAAATTACATATGTCCCAAGTGTACTATTCTACATCACATAGTCTATGTGTTGCATTATGTGTTCCCCACCGAGTCCATTCTCTTTCTATTACCATATACTTGATGCCCTCTCCTTACTCTTTCTTTCTGTGTAAACATGTTTCCAATACAGAAGGTCATAGGCACACAGGCAAATGAAGTTCTAAATGAGATTCAGCGTCCTCAGAAATATTTCCATCTGGATAAGAATTGGAGCCAGATCTTTCTATCTGTTCAATCAGCTATTTTGCTATTTTCTTTACACCCCCTCCCCACCCTTTGCTAATACTCATTCTCTCAAATATCTTTTCCCAACTCTCCCCACATTTAGCCCAGTACCTACTACATTGAAAATCTGACTGAGAATGAGCTCCAGTAGTGTCTATAGCGAGTTTCTCAGTAGCTAAGGTGTTTGCACTCCCCTGCGCACATTCAAATGGATTCGAACCCATTGAACAGTCTGATGTCTGCAGCCATTTTGTATACAGCAGTTTTCTTTTCTACCATCAGACTAAGTTCTGGTAAATTTTTTCTGTTTCTCTCCACTTGGTCAAATACTTTTCCTCTTCTGTAGCTTACTACTCTCCTTCACATGGGCAAGGCACTTTTCATGCAATGGCTCATTTGCTCTTTTCATCAGAATTAGACCTGCCATTAAAGGTTTTTCCCATAAGAATATGCAGCCTTTACATTCTCTCTGCTCTCAGATTTTGACATCTATTGTTTCTCATCGCAAGCAACCATTTTTCCTTTTTTAAATAAGATTTATTGCTTGAGAGAAGGTGGAGAGAGAAGGGGGAGGGCCCAGAGCAGTCTCCATAGTTGTATGTCATTAGTTGTGACATGGTTTCATTCCACACAGGCGGACATGGGGCTGTGTGGGGCGGGAACTGAACCAGGGCCTCTTCCCCGGGAGGTGAGAACTCTGCTCCTGTGTCGTTTTGGCAGTTACCAGTTGTGTTGCAGTTCAGCACGTGGGTTTGCACGGCCTGGGGCTGGGACTTGATCCCTGGACCTCATGGTTGCAAGGCCAGTGCTCAACCTGTTGGGCTCTCCCAGCATCCCCGCAAACAATGATTCTTTCTCATTAGCCTTTTGAACGCTTATTGTGACATGTGGTGTTATGGCATTTGGAAAACTCCGAGCATATCCACTCTTAAGTGTGGGAAGAAGCCTGGGGAATGAGCCTGTTTGGTGACATGATCGAGGACACCACCCTTATGGAGAAGGTAGAAAATGTGTGATTTTGCCTTGATCAGTAACTTAGTTAATATTTACCTAAGTTTGGTTATGTGGCAGGTGTGTGAGTAGAGGAGTGCAGCAGGTGCTACACTAGGCTTCGAGGATAAGATGTATACACTATGTTACCTGCCCGTGAGCAGTTGAGGCATTTCAGGAAGTTAACACTGAAAAGTGTTCTAATAAAAATATATATGAATTCACTATGAGTCTGGGGTTTTACCGAGTGTTCAGACCCATGAGGATTGGAGTCTCTTTTGAAAAGTGATTAGCTATTCTCTAAGCTAGCAAAGGGTAGCAGCAAGGCATGGACTATGAGGTAGCATGCACAGAGTTGTGAGAAGCGTGGAGCTTCCAGGGGCCCATGATTAGAGCATGGGATCATTGTAGGAAGTAACACACTATGCGGCTGGCCAGTCAAGGTGGAGGTAGACCTCTACATTATGCTTTTAAGGGCTGTAGGTTTCCCACAAGGGGAGTAGCTGGGAGTGGTTGCGTTTTAGCAGGAGAGCTTTGGCCATTCAGAACATATACCAGAGGGATGAAGGAATACAATCATTAGTATTTGATTTTGTTTATAGAATGCTCCCTTATCTGCTTCAGGGGAACAAGGGCAAGCACATGTCCCTGGGCCATACTTTGCAAAGTGGGTGGTTCTCTAGCAAGAGCAGAGGATGAGTATTATGCTAAGAACATGATACAACCTACTTCCTAGGAAAATCAGTGGTGGACCATGTCAGTTTTCACTGTAGAAGGAACTGCTTAAATTGAACGTGGATTGGCTC